>JAQPPZ010017177.1:0-287500 GCA_028583015.1 Wollemia nobilis | reverse complement strand
GTGTTTGTGTTGTGGTGGGAGTTGGTTGTGATTTTATTTTTGTGGGGTCCCCTGGGGGGGTGTGTTTAACTTTTTTTTTTTGTGGTGTTTGTTTTGGTGGTTGTTTTTTTTTTTGTGATTTTTTGGTTTTTGGTGTGGGGGGGTATTAGGTTTAGTTTTGTGTTTTGGTGTGTTTGTGGTAGTGTTGGTTTTTGGGTGGTTGTGGGTTGTTCTTTGTATTTACAATTTGGTAGTATGTCATGACAAGTTTGTATTTATTTATTATATATCATTCATGGATATGTTTTAACTAGATATTGTGTGTATAGATATGTATGGTACTATAAAAGCAATTAATATAATAAGTATATTAATGACTTACTAGTTTAGGTTTATATGTGGATACAAGCCAAGATTATACAAGCAATCCATTTGAGTAATTAGAAATATTATTTTATTAATTTTCTAGGTTTGAAAATATAACTCTTAATCCTATACATTTATGTTCAAATTTTAAATACAAACTCCTATAAATCTAATTCTAAAGTTTTATCTAATTTTCTTTGATGTTGATTCAATTGATTTCAATTCTATCACATTTTTTCTAGCACAATAAAATCAAACTCACTTCTTGACTTTAAGGTTAGGTAGTAATTTCCCACTACATTTTACAAATTTTATGCATTTTGAAGCTAGAAGCATCATAAGGGGACTAGATGGCAGCAAATATTTCAAAATTTAAAATTTTGTTTATTTTTTAGAGAAGATGAAATTCATTCAAAATTTTGCCAATTAGCTTAGGAGATGTGATTTGCTCAACAAAGACATTGGTTCACTAAACAAAGGTATTGATTCCTCCAAATAATTATTTTCTTCACTTGCTAATGAGAGTGAATCACTTGGATAATGAGCAAATCACTTAGTCAAGGCACCAAAGTAAAAATATATACAAATTTAGAGGAAAATCTTCTAGATAGTGTTATTTTTTGTCATTTTGCGATGCACTAACCATGTTTACACCCTTATAATCTTGTGAGAGGTACATTTTGAGGTATGTAATCTTTGGATGAGTAACATTTTATCAACGTTACCCCTAAATTTATTGATAAAATATTACATTTTAGTACATGCAAATGTACTCCTTGGTACCTTCATGGTACAAATGTAAATATGTAATAGATTAGGATTGATTCTATAGTTTAGATGAGTTATTTATATTTCCCTTTTATGTAAGTGTCAATGTGCAAGAAATGCACATGTCATGTAAGTAAGAGTGCAAGAGTGTATTAAGAGAATGTGCACAAGTGTCATGTATGTAAGTGAGAAAATATGTAAAGTGAGGATGTGCACAAGTATCTAGTATTAGGAGTGCATGTAGAAGTGTGCAAGTGTCATAGAGTCAAGTGTGCATGTAAGAAGAGAATTAAGAGTCTAGTATACAAGTGGTAAAATGAGAAGCCAAAGATCAAGAATAAGAAAGGTTGCATCTCCTAGATATATGAGAAATACAATAGACAAGTATTGAAGAGTCATATTACTATATCTATATATTATAGAGACAAATATTCATACAAAATATAGAGGAGAAGAGAGAGCAAGATATAGAAAAGTGATAAAACTTGTATATAGATTTTTGACCAAATTAATATTGCAAGTATTCTTCATGAATGTACATGAATGATTATGGCTATTTACATTCATATTTGATATTATAAGTAAATGTTATTTCACTATTGTATTGGCCTTGATATATATATATTTGATTTCTCATATATAATTCTTCACTTGATCATTTATATTTAAATACTTAATATTATGGCTTAATTCTATTAGATCCTATGGTATTTTGAGGTAGTAAGGATTAAAATACAACAATGGTATCAAAGCTACCACTTAACTCTGTTCATTTTTTATAGAGTTATATCTCAAAACCACCATAATATTAGAGTATGTCCACTTTGAAAGTAGTGAAGACTTGGACCAGACCAAACTGTTTTGACCACCATAATATTAGAGTATGTCGCCGAACTGAATCCCTAACCAAACTGTTTAGCCCAGGGGACCCCTATGACTAGGCTAACAGGTCTCTGCTTCGTCTACCGTAGATAAGGGGTCATTACACTTTCATAATTATTAAAACAAAGAGCACAATGTTGTTCTAAAACCCTAACTCAAATAATCTTAAATCTCCATCTCAAATGTTCTCTAAACATTCACCAATGAAGCATATAAAAACTCACTCAAAAATTTCCAACAATGCTTATCAAACAATCCTTTTCACTCCACCTTATATTTCTCAACATTAAATCCAACAACACTTCAAATAAAGGATGATGTGCCCATACCTTTTTTCTTTGATGTAGATATATCTTCAAAACCTGTCTCACTCATAAAAAAATTTGCAACTATAAAAGGTTATCACAACACTTCTTTATGAGTTAGAAAACCTTCAATATGTGTGCCCAATTAAACTCCAAACCACTCTCTTGGTTTCTCAAATTATTTCATCAACTCATATAATCAAAACCTTCAAAATATTTTAGAAAAATATACAAACAATCAAAATACCTCATACACCTTTTAACTCCCTCTTAACACATTCAAAACAAAATCAGCAAGGACACTTATTACTCCAATAATTCACTTTCCTTCAAAACTTAAATGCATGGAATAAAAATAAATTATTCCCTTACATCTCCCACTTATCATAAATACATTTACAAAAGAAATATAACCAACATTCAAAATAATATTCCAAAGCACTTAAAAAATTTACTATATCAAAAGCCAAAATATTTCAAATCCCCTTTTTTTATGCAAAAACAAAAATTTAATTTAAAACCTTACACCTCCCATGTTAGGTGCATACCTTGTAACCTAGAACCTTATGCGTCAATTTATTTAACCAAAAATTAATGCCTTGCGGGCTGCCTCCCGTAGGAATCGAACTCCCGCTTGTTTGTCGCCTACGCCTTAGCCGCAACCAAATCATCACGTGATATAAGCGCTCACATGAAACCTCTAATGCACCCACACTCTTTATACCTTTCGCTGGTGTGAAAACATGTTATGATAAAAAACCTTCCCTCTTTGCTATCATCGATAACCGAACGCGAGACTTGTTGTTCACCAAAGACTTAATGCTACCAAGCCTACCGCTAGCTCAACCACGTGGTTGGTGATAGAGGCATGCACCCTTGCCTCTTTACTTTTCATATTTTTCTTTATACCTTTAAAATTAAAAACCTTCGACCTTCTTTGCTCATAAAATTTACATCAATCGATTAATTCAAACACTCACACATGCATTCGAGAGACTTAAATTTAGCCTTCAAAACTTTATGGTATAAATACCATTTTTACTCCTTGCTCGGATGCTGGCGAAAATTAAACATTTAAATTTTATTCTTGGCGCCAAATCCGCTTAGGGTTCTAAAAAATCATTATAATATAAATATTATAATTATTTTATAATTAACCTTAGGCTTTCTCTTAATAATTGAATATTATAATAACAAATATTATAATATTATTTCCTTCGGGCTTAGGTATTTGCTTCCTTCACCTTGGGTTTTCTCTTCACAACTTTAATATTATAATAATAAATATTATAATATTATTTCCTTTGGGCCTAGGTATTTCCTTCCTTTGGCATATTTAGACAATATTTTGACCAACCATGTGAAGCTTTAAAACAAATCTCTTGGGCTTAAAATAAAAATATTTTAACCCTCCTTTTGCCAATTTCCTTGCACTGAGATGAACTAAATTTTGACATCAATGACAACATCATTACTCAAAATTTCTAATAATTTTACCATATTTTATAAAAAGGGGTTGCATTTAAATGGACCATAGAATGTTAGGAGGCTTTTAGTGCCATTAAGCATTACCTCACTTCCTCGCCAATTTTATCATCACCTTGACAAGACGTTTCATTTCATTTGTATAAATTTTCTATTTATTTCGCTCTAGGGACTATGTTGGCTCTGAAAAATAATGCAATCAAGAATAGATCATTTACTACATCAATCGCATGTTGGTGAGTTACGAAGACAAATACGCACATATAGAGAAGTTATACCTTGTTTTCATATTCAGAACAAAAAGATTTACCATTATATGCTAAATCATACAACATATATCATTGCCAGAGAAAATCCCTTGCGTTACATGATAAGTTGCACTTTCACCAATAGTCGCACTACCAAATGGATAATGCTCTTAACAAACTTTAATCTTGAATTCATAAGTCAAAAATCCATAAAGGACCAGGTCATTTCCAACCAGCTTGCTAAAGATTCCCTTCAAGATAATAAACCACTTATTATCGAGCTTCCAGATGATTCTATCTTTAGTGTTAAAGAGCTCGAAGTGCATATCAAACCTAAGGATGAAGTCGATGTTACCCTTTTATTTGATAATTTTCAGTGCAAATGGGGGTAAGGTACTGGAATTATTTTCTTCATGCCTCAAGGGGTCCCTATCCCTTTTCCATTTTAGCTCAACTTCCCCCATACTAATAATAACATAGAGTATGAAACCTTGACTGCTATCACCATGCGCATTAATAATATCAAAATCATGGGTGATTCCCTCCTTATTAAAAGGGTCTATTGTAATCCAAGTGGAGTTTTATAACTAAAACAAAGGTCTTACTGCAATATCATATTTCCTTCTATTTTGATTCATTTACATTGTTATGGTGCAATATATTGTGTCACAATTTTATTCTAATGAGGCATGTGAAACTCTTGGATAAGGTGAGTTTCATTCACATGGACATATAGATTTTGATACATATTTTAATGGCCAATGGATTGCTAGTTATTTTTTGTAACTCATTCCCTTTGTTTCAAATGAGATTATATATACATTAATTAATCCAAGGGGATTGAAAATGGATGGTCATTGGTTTATATTCCTCAATATTTTTATTTATGGGGTGGTTATACTGTGACTTTGTTTTATAGATCTGGATTTATTTCTAATGTATGACATGGTTCTAAACTAGCTAATGTAGATACTCTTACCCTCCAAATTATTTTACATATAAACATATGAAAATATATTTCCTAGCATGAAAAGTATTAAAGCTTCATTCACTCAAAGTGCCAAGTGAGATTCAATTGGTATACATAGAGTATAACTAGAAGATTTAGATTAGCAAATTATTAGTTATGTATATTGAAGTTGAGTGTGTCATATATTAGTGCACAAAAATTTTGAGGGATTTGAAATCTTCAAATATCAATATTTTAGCAATATCATTGGCTATATAAAGGAAAAACTTTTGGAGGTCCATCGTACAAAAACATTTCAAGATTATACTTAAAATCACATAGATTTTCAAGATATTTGCATTGCTACTAGCTTAACTATCTTGTTTTTGTCTATGAGAGCATAAAAAAATTTGAAAAGAGATGAATCAAATTTATAGATTCACATCCCAAATGAAAAAATATTCTTTATTGAGTATTATGATCGAGGATTTTATCCATGGTCCATGAATACGATGATATCTTTTGCAGGAAAAAACCATTATTATAGATATTAACGAAAAATCAAAATCATTTAAGTAAAATGTAAATGAGCTCTTAGTATTAATGCCTTGTACATGAAAAAATAGTTGGAAAATGATCTCATTAATAGTTTGGATATTGTTAACGTGTTGAATATATTCAAGTCACTCTTTGACAAGGGTAAAGCCACAAATTAGTAGATTGGAATCCAATATTTCTACCTTGAATATTGTTGATTTCTATGATGTTAAAGAGTGCATTAATCATTTCAAATAATTACACAAATATATTAAAAAATTTAGTGGGAAACCAAGGTATCCTATTAATTACATCAATATGGTTCTTAATGATATGTTTGTTAACCTTGGTCAAGTTGTCATATTATTTTATATGCTTTAGATGTATTTTATAACTCATATTTTCCTTTGTGTGATATGGTTTTAGTTGCCACATGTTACATTGAATATAATATTTTTAAATTACTTATATAAGATTGAAATAGTTCTTTTTTTTTCCCTTAAAAATCTTATAATTTTATATTAAGCAAATATGAAATTAGATTCTTCATATGCCTCTTGGGCATTTCTTCATAATTTTAACAGTGAGAAGGTCAAGAGCTAACTATTTCCAATAGACTAAGTTCTATCCTAGGCACCTTCCCATATTTTCAAACCATATCCTTTAGAACATTGACTTTTGATTTTTTTAAAAAGTTGCTATAACCATCTTTGTTATGAAATCTACAAACATGTCAAAATAAAAACTAATATTTTATTATTAGCATCATAATTATTATATATGTACTATAGAATTTAGATTTACATGCTTTAGATGGAGTGGTTTAGTGTCTAAGGTAGAAATATTCGCTAATTGCTATGAATAACCCTCTCTATACCTAGTGAGTTCAGTTATTTTCATAAAATCTACGTGAAACATTTTAATTAACAATGATGAATATTTATGCATTTAATCTTTATTATCACTGGTTAAGCGATAGAGACGGTCCAAGCTCTTAAATTTCTTTTTATACATATTAAACTTGCATGATGAAAAATGGAAATCTTGTTGTGATTAATAACTAGGGTAGTAACAGCAGAAGAAGAAGAAGGTTGGTAAATGCATTGCAATGAGTAATGTGTAAAAGGTTGTCAGTCATATTAGATCTATCATGATTCGGAATATCTCAGATAGGGAACAACCACACAAGTTGTACATTATGGATCATGACCCTACATTAGGGAACAACCACACAAGTTGCAGAGGAAGGAGTGCTGCAGTTACGTGCTATATAGGTTTTGAAAACCTAATTGTGTATGCTTATATTTATTTAATAAAAATAAAAATATAATGTGAAATGAAGTTTGAGTTATGCGATACATTTTCTAATTTGGTTGGTCTAATCTAGTTTAAGGTTGTTATTTATAGGTAGATCTGTCAAATTCATTTTTAATTTAATTATAATCCTTCTACAAGGAGAATGGTAAGACTTTAATATTGAACAATGTTTTTACTAATTTAATTTAAAAAAAAAATTAATGAGAATATACGTGTAAATATAGTCATATTTATTTAGCGTGCCATTTATGGGAACAAAATATATATTCTTTTAATTTTATTAAAAATAATAAGTATAATTTTATTATTATATTTATTAAAAATAATAATTATAATTTATTTATTTTTATAATTTTTTTAGAAAAGAGTTGCTTACAACATCATTATTTTTAATAAGTTAATAAATATAGTTGAAACTGGAATGTTCTCTTTAGAAGCAATTGCTATGACCAAGCTGTTATGTTACTTGAAAAAAACAGAAAACATGACAAATGATAGATGGCCTAGAGTAGCTAGGGACGAAGAGTTGCATAGACGAAAGAATACGTGGATGAAACAAAATCAGAAATGGATGAAACGTTGGGAAATCAACATAAATGAATGCGCAAATGTCAACAAAGACATTAAAAATTATGTGAATGAAAAGTTCAGAAGTGGAATGTGGAAAAATGCAAGCAAGGAAAAGACAATATTATATTGCAAATTTTAACCCAGCGTATGACCACAAGGAAAAAGCGTATATAGGCGCTGAAATCAAGTGGAAGGAAAAAATACTTATTGCTCAGATAAGGACTAGCTCTCATAGGCTTAGATGTGAAACAGGGATATGGACAACGTCCAAAGAACAATGGGAAGAAATGATATGTACTCTATGCAACATAGGGGCAGTAGAGACAGAGGAACACTTCATCTATAAATGACCGAGTTTTTCAGATATCCGTGACAAATACAAAGAAACACTTAGGAACGAGTATATTACATATTTATTTGAAGACAATAAAATAAAAAAAGTTGGAGAATTGCTAACACAAATCAGCAGGAGAAGGAACAACCTTTTCAAAGATATTAAAGATCATATAATATGATTTGAGTAATTGTACTTCCATATTTGAGGTCCCATAGACCATATTTGAATCTCGCCGACGTAATTAAAATCTTTCATTCATTCATTTGGCATATTGACTGCAGCTGTGCTTTTCGTCCAACAAAATGCTTTATTTTAAAGTTAGGTTTTTTTTTTGTTAGCTTTAAAAACAATTTTAAAATGTCGTGGATTTTATAAGTTGAATGTTTATGTACATATGATACAAGTTCGGTTGTACTTTATTTTATACACAGTTTTAAATGTTGGACATATATTGAAATAGGTAAATTTGGTCCTTAGTATCCACTAATTCGAACATGTTGCAATTGCATTTTGCAATGATTTTGTTTTGTCTTTGTCTCACTTGAGCATTAAGTCGTTAATTTAAGTATCATGATGAATCTTTGTTATTGAACCATTGCTTGACATTGGTTTGGTGCTTCCAAAAGCAATCATAAGCTTTTTCTCTTTACCCCTCTAGAAATAGTTATTCTATCATCCAGCCTCAATTAACTTTATGTTTGTCGTGTTCTTCTCTATTTATTAACTTTATTGTTAGTAATTTTAGATGCAAGACTGCTTCTTTGGCATAGACCAAGGAGTATAGTGAGGCCTTTAATACCTTCTTTACAATGATACAATTTGCTCATAAGGCTTGATTTTCTCCAAAAATCCTCTTATTGATTCTCAACAAGTTTTTATTAGTAGACTTTGCTAGTCCATTCTCTTGTAGATAATAGTTGAAGGATGTCTTTAAGTAGATGTCATATCTGCTTGTAAAATCTATAATTTTAGCACCTATGAAGGTGGGCCCATTGTCTGTCATTATCATAGTCGAGATAGCAAATCTTATTATCAACTTCCCTAAAAAGTTATTCATGGTCTCTTGATTGACCATTTTTTGTTGTTACTACTTTTTACCGCTTAGTAAAATAATCAGACGTAGTTAGGATGAATTTGGGTTGATGAGTCCATTGAAGTCAAGCCTCCATTACTAGAAAGGCTCCTCTAAAATGATAGGTTATAGGAGGAACACCAAGTTTCTTCTTCTGCCAATAAACCTATGGTATTTCTCATAAACTTTAGCTATTTTGAATGCACATGTAAAAATGAATTGCCAATAATACCTAGACTAAACAATCTTAGTTGCATTATTATATGTCGAATAGTGATCTCCAAAGAAACCAAAATGAAATTTATCTAGTAATGTTGTTGCTTGTTTTGGCCAAATGTATTGGAGAAGGACTCCATCAAAATTTTTCCTAAATAATCCCTCCAGTTAAAAAACATAGTTGCATATTATGCTTGTTCTTTTGATCCTTAGTTGAATCCACCAAAGAAATTAATGTAATCAATAATAAAAGCATCAAAGCAAACAAAATTTATACTAAAAATCCAAAAAATTCAAGTGGGGTCTCCAATTAGGGTTAGGGTGAGTTGTGCTATGCAACAACAAATGACAACCCTTAAGGAAAATGCTCCTAAGTATTTTGGGATGAAGAACCCTTCCTAAAACTAGTGAAACCTTTTATTAGAAAAAATCAACAAACTGTTATACATCCATAGCCAGAGTTAGATAAATCTTGTTCAAAATAATGCTCCATTCTCCAAATATGTGTAAGTGTATTCATTCATATTCTTGAATCAACCAAAACTTCACCAATTAAGCTTAAAATTAGGTTATTTTGAATCACTCTTTATTTAAATTTACCTTGACATTGCTCCACTACCAACCAGGCATCTATAGCCCTAATGGATATGTACTTAATCCCTCTCAAGACCTTGCTCTACTGTCAGCCAAATTTTTATAGCCTCGGTAGAGATTATTTGAATCACCCAAAGCACTTGAGTTTATGCTTCTTCTTATATATATTGTAAATGCATAAGTGTGCCTTGGGTTGGGTATTTATAAGGCTAAGAATAGAGTGTAAAAATTCATTTTGGCCTAACCATCAAGCTCAAAAGGTTACATTTCTATGACTCAAGAACTTTCCTAATGTGTTTGAAATATGGAGCTTCAACATTACTGAGCAATACCTCAAGTGTAATTAGATTTGGCTCTAAGACAATGGATAGACACCAATAGTTTGATTATACCAATCATTAACTCCACTAAACTTCAAATCAAACTCTTTCATTTCCAATTTGTATTAGAACACTTCTAACTTAGAATAACCAGAAGTGAATTGCATATGAACAACCCATCCACAGTGAGGGTAAAAGATACAAACAATCATAAAAATATTCAAAAAATATATCAAACTCAAGTAACGCTGCAAGGTAATAAATTGCATAAAATAATAGTCTTTTCCACTCATTTATGAAATAAATGTTTGTTGCACCTGATTTCTATGAAACATGCAGTCAACTTGTAGATCTCATAACTTTTGGTTTACGACTCCGTTTTGCATTTCATACACCGTTGGAAAGGTTATTTTATGTAGAATCTGCCTACAAAATTTCATTCAATTCTGAGGAATTTTAGTCCCTCAAATATTGACTATCCTATATTGCTGCAATTTTTTTTTATAGTATTTTTGCTACAAATTTTTTTGTCGAGTTTTTTGCTGCAATTTTTGTTTATTTTACTGAGTTTTTTTCTACAATTTTTTTTGCTAAGTTTTATGATATAATGTTTTTTTTTTGCTGCAATTTTATTTTTTGGAGTTTTGGTTCATATACTTCAATAACATAGTATAAACTAGAAACATACTCAAAACTGATGGGATGAATACAATAATCAAACTCTAATTTAAAGTTAAAAAAAATAAATTGAGGATAGCATGAATGCATTAAGGAAATTAAAACAAAACCAACTAATCATAATCAAATCAGGCTAATCACACCAAAATGACTATTTAGAAGGTATGACTGAAATACCCTCTAGGGATGAAAGTAATGCTTGAGGAACTGTCCATTCACAGGTAATGGAACATCCTTTCCAGTTAGAATCTTGATTCTAAAGGTATTCTCTCCTAATATTTTAGATATCTAAACGAGACCTAACCAAAGGTTCTCAAACTTCCCATGGTCTCCTTTCTTTTCATGGGCTTTGTCCCATAGAAAAACAAAGTCAGCAATTATGAATACCTTTACCTTGGTCCTCTTGTCAAACCACCTTTTGATCACTCCTTGGTATTTTCTAAGGTGTTGGAGGGCATCCTCTCTCTTCTCATCTAGCCTTGCTTTAATTTTAGCCTCCTTCTCTAGGAAATATTGCATAAACTACAATGTCAAAATCTTCAAGTTGGTAGGAAAAATGGGATCTTATCCATATACTAAATGATAGGGATATGTGCCTATGGAAGAATTGACCCTTGTCCTATATGACCACAAAGTATACTTTAGTTTGTTTTTCTAGTCTCTAGGGTTCTTCTCTAATGTTTTTGTATTATGGTTAACAAATTCTTGTTAGTTGACTCAACTAGACCATTCCCTTGGGGATAGTAATTTGGAGAAAATTTTAGAGTCACTTTATTATCATAGGCCCACTCAATAAAATTGATGGAAGATAAAGAACCATTATCATTAACTAAAGTATGTAATATTCCAAATCTAGTAACAATGTGCTCTTTAAGAAATTGAATAACTACCTTTGTGGTGTAGTTATTTATGGCTTGATATTTAATCCAACGAGTGTAGTAGTCTATGGAAGTTAGGATGTACTTGTGGCTGGCTAAAGAATTAGGGTTTATGACTCCTATGAAATTTAATTCTCACTGAGCAAATAGGCGAGCTTGAAAGACTGGTTGCAAAGGCATGGCAACATTTCTTTCCCTATTGGTAGATACTTGTCATATATGACAAGACCTAACATGTGTATGAGAATATTTAAATACATTAGTCCAATAATATCCCACACTTAAGATTTGATGTGATGTGGTATTCCCTAAACCATGTCTGATCTCATATCTTGTATGGAAATCTTCAAGAACATTAGCAACCTCATTCTTGCTTAAACATCTCAAGTAAATACCTTCATGATTTTTCCTATACAAGATACCATCTTTAATCATAAATTGTATGCTCTTAATATGAAGTGCTCTCCTTTGTATAACATTAAATTGCTAGGGCAATTACCATGCAACAAATAATAAACAAAATATTTGTATCATTCATCACTTGTTATTTCCTCCATAGAATATTGTTGGGTTGAAATCATGTGATCAATCTTAGCCAAAGTTTGATATAGCCCTTGTCCTCGAACAATTTTCATAGGGTGAATCTCTAAGTCAAATTATTGCAAATTAGACATCCATTTTCCTCTCTTCTTACCGAACTCATTTTGCATGAGAATTAACTTCACAACTGGGTCAAGGACTATAGTAAAGACTTTGCTATGCAAAATGTAATACCTAAATATTTTAACAAATCTAAACAATGCAAAGGCTTTTTTATCTCGGTATGAGTACCTCAATTATACATCATCCAAGGGAAAAATATTGAATGCTATGGGCCTTTCATCTCCATTTTCCTATCTTTGATTTAAAACTCCTAAATTGAATGCTCAAATGCAAATATATATATATATATATATATATATATATATATATATATATATATATATATATATATATATATATAAATGCCTTAGTGTGTTCAAGACTAATTAGAACAAGAGCATTCACAATTGCCTTCTTAATTTATTGAAAGGCAATTTGGGCCTCTTCAGACCATGTAAGCTTAACATATTTCTTTAGCATAACATTAAAATGTTGAACTATTTCTACAAAATCAAAAATAAACTTCCTTACAAAATTAATTTTCTTAAATAAAGACCTTAATTCCTTTTTGCTTCCTAGAAGGGGAATCTTTTAAATGATCTCAATCCAATATGGATCAACGAAGATACCAGCATCAGAGATAATATGTCATAAGATATTCCTTGTAGTTACTCAAAAAATACATTTCTTAGGATTTGAAGAAATTCCATGCCTTCTACATCTTTGAAACATTTTTCTCAAATCCTCAACATGATTTGCATGAATCTTAGAAAACACAAGAAGGTCATCCATATAAATTAAAATATATTTTTCTATGAGACCTTTAAATGTTATGTCCATGGCTCTTTGAAGAGTTTCTCCTACATTAATCAATCCAAATGGTATTTTTCTATCAGTAAAAGTATCCCACTTAGTTGTAAATGCAATTTTGGGGCTATCCATAGGATCTAAACTATCATGATCTGATTGTACCTTGAGTAGCCATATGAAAAGGACATCATTTGAGAGCCATTTATGATTTGTAATATCTCATCCAAATAGGGTAGGGGATAATTATCTTTCCCATAAGCCTTATTGAGGTTTCTAAAGTCAATGCAAAGGTGTATCTCCCCATTATTTTTCTTGGCAAGGACCATATTAGCAACCCATGTGGAATATCTTATTAGAAAAATGATACGTGTTGCCAATAATTTTTTTATTTCTTTAAAAATAAGATGTTCCAATAAAGGATTGACTGGTATCCATTTTTTCCTTAAAGTTTTAGCTCCTGGTTTTAGAGGAATAGTGTGGGTTATGATAGAAGTATCATATGTTTTCAAATCCTCATAACTCTAGGCTATAACATCCCTATAATCCTTAAAGGCTTGAATTATTCTCTCCTTTTCTTATTTAGTGCACTCTTTTCCTATGAAAATATTTTGAGGGTTCTCAAAACTTTTCATATCATAGGGTTGGTATGCTTCTTTATTAGGTGCAACATTTTGTTATCCACAAGCATGAAAATCCATGTCAAAGTATCTTTATAGAGAAATCATACCTTTGGTAATATCATTGGTTTTAGGAGTGGTCTCACCTTCATCATCCAATTCAATATGATCTCTATTTGCTTCATTAATAACTTGAGATTCAAACAAACCTGAATTATTGATAAAGTCTAGAATGTGTGCATCATCATTAAAAACTAAAAAATTGTGAACATTATCAGGAATAGCAAGAATGGTAACTAGCTCTATTGAAAATATTTTTACTTTGAAATGAGAAACTGGTTTCAAAGTGCTAGTTGCTACTGCCAATGAATCAGTAGTATGATTCTTCTTGTGTGAGATGGTTTGAATCTTACAATCACTGAACTATTTAAGCAAATCCCACACTCTATTACAATAGAGAGCAGGATGTTTATCATGATAAGCATAATTGTTTAATATTTTCCTAGTTACTAATTGTGAGTCACCAAAAAATTATAGATTTTTTACTCCTTTTTGAATAGCAAGCTAAAAACAATGAATCAAAGCTTCATATTCTGCAACATTACAAGTGCACAAAAATTGTAATCTATAGGCAGCTAAGGACTTACCTTTGGGATTTATTAATTCAATTTCGACACCACTACCATGCTTTCTCTTGGATCCATCAAACTTGAGAATTCACATTGATAAATCTCAATGTTTTGTTCATATATTAGAGTGCTATAAATTATATTTCTCTCTTTTGATTTACTTTCCATAGTAACAATGTAAATCATATGTTTTGGTTCATCCAAAGAAACATCATTGGAATTGTTATAATCTATTATTATCTCTTTTAATCTAGGCTCTATATCTACCCTAATTTGATTTACTATACCATGCCAAGGGAGCCACATATGGGAGAAGTTTATTGCCATATAGCCATTCAAAGTCCTAGATCAATCATGACTAAGCAACATCCCATATCCTTCTAGAATATATACAACTTGAATGTCAATGTATTGATGTACATGAGGTTCAAATGCTAATTGTATGTGGATTTAATGCAAAATCCCTACAATAACCTCAATTTTATCAAAATATACAATTTTATTATTTTATGGGGTAGGAATGAGTCCTAACCTTTGAATTACTACACATGGCATCACATTAGCAGAGGCTCCTAAATCTACAAGGAAATTGTGTAGGTTCTTTCCTATAATTTTGATGTTCATAAGGAAATGAGGTATTCTCCTTTCTCTTTGTATAATGAAATTTGAGCATTAGCAGTCCCGTTTTGCTCCTTCTTGCTTTGACCTACAAGTGTATTAAAATTAAATCATTTTGGTCAATCAATTGAGCTACTTCAAACAACGAAATGTTAGCCTTAGTTTCCTTGATATCTTCAATGATGTTATAACTTGGCTTATTATACTCCAAGACTTTCTCATCTAGATGCAAAGGTATCTTGAGTTCTAGTTGAGCGTGAGTTTCAAATGCTCTAGGAGGAGGTGGATTCTAGTTGGATCTCTCATAAATAGGTATTGTAACCTTGTTAGGAGGAACGAAATAAGTCATAGGTGTTTTTCCTTTATTCCTAAGCATATAATCATTGTCTCTTTGGAAATTTCTAAAGGATCGCACCTCTCCTTATAAAAACTCATCATATTTCTCTTCTTAAGCCCTTAAATGTTCATAGGATTTTAAAACTAAAGTAGTGTCATTTTATATACATTTAATTGATGTTTTTATTGGGTAGCATTTGCTATAAATTATCCACTTCTATCTTATTAGGGTTTGGAACTCCATTATTAGGGCGAGTGTTCCATTACCTATTAGACCTCTAAAATTTAAATTTCCTATTGTTATTATTTGTAGGTGGGTTTTGAGGAACTTGTCTTTGCAATTACATCATATCATTGCTCAAATTTTAGATTATTCTTTGTAGATCATTTAATTATTCTACAGTTTAAACTCCAATACTTGGAAAATAAAATAAACTGTAATTAAATCTAAACAAATTTGGATTAAAATTGATTTTAAAAATGAAATATTTTTAGATTCATTCCAACCATAGCAACCGACATTGAAGTGACATGGAAGTAAGCATAGAAAACTACACTTTAAACTCCAATGCTTGGAAAATAAAATAAACTACAATTAAATCTAAACAAAGTTGGATCAAAATTGATTTTTAAAATCTAATATATTTAGATTCATTCCAACCATAGCAACCGATATTGAATTTATATGGATGTAATCATAGATAATTGTATTTTAAAATCCAATGCTTGGAAAATAAAATAAACTGCAATTAAATCTAAAAAAAGTTGGATAAAAATTGATTTTCAAAATGAAATATTTTTAGATTCATTCCAACCATAGCAACCGACAATGAAGTGAAATGGAAATAAGGATAGAAAAATGTAGTTTAAACTCCAATGCTTGGAATAAAAATAAACTATTCCTAGTCTACCTAATGTTCCAAAAAAGAGAGCAAAAGTTTAGGGTTAGAGAAATAAAATAAAATAAAATAAAGCATGTACTTCCCTAAAACTCTAATATTGATCCTTTAGAGTAGAAAATATGTGTAAAAAAACAATCTATACTCGACCAATATTCACACAACTTAAGATATAGACAATGCAATCTTCTAGGGAGTTAAGACTATGAAGCAACTGAGTACAACCACCATCAGCATGCACAAATTGGACACAAAAATCTCCAAAGCCTTAATTGCATAATATAATCTTGAAGCACTTTTAAAAATTCATCGCTCAAGCGAATTATAAACATAGAATTTAACTGAGTACAATTCTTGGTTTGAAAACCAACAAACTACAAAGATCCTAGAAACAAATCGTAAAACATGCTAAGTGTTAGATTTTTGACCCTCTAGAGAAATACCAAGAGCTATTATTTATACAACTATGGCCATATTTTTCCATTACATTTGTAGTTATAATCAATTACTCTTACATTATGCTTCACAACAAATCCTTTTAAATCACGTATGGTGAAGTAATTTATATTTTTATAAAGCCTTAAACTACCTCCACGAAGTTTCTATTTTAATGCATATAATTCTCATTAAATCCACTTTTACAATTATGGTAGAACATTCAGGATCATGCTCCCACAAATATCTTCTTTATAACATGGAGGATCAATTTTATAACAATGTGTGATAATTAATTCCATTAGAACTCCATTATCTTGCAAAATAACTTATTAGAACAATAAATAATTCATTCATTACCCTTAGTCATGGTTGTTGGCATAAAATAATTCATTAAAGCATTAAAAAAATCACATAAGGTATCTAAAATGAAATATTGCAGTTTGTCATATTTATATGAACAAAACAACTGAGCTCTCATTGATCAATAAACTACAAAATATTTTGCTAATTCCTAAAATTTTATGCCTAGAAGAAAAATAAAAAGAAATATTACCATCATTGATTCATTGTTAGAAAATTCATTTTCGAATGCAATTAAATGAATCATGTAGTTTTGCAAGTTGAATCCACCAAAGAAATTAATGCGATCAATAATAAAAGCATCAAGACAAACAATATTTATACCAAAAATCTAAAATTTTCAAGTGGGGTCCCCAATTGGGGTGAGTTGTGCTATGCAAAAACAATACTTAACTCAAACCTCTCTTTTCTTATCTACTTTATTCCTTTCTAGTGCGTGCTTTGTTCTCATATGGCATGGTTTGATTTTTTTAATATTTTTATTCTCTACTTTATCTATGTTGCCACATTCCACTTCATAATGAGTTATAATTATTGTTGTAAATATGCTTGTGATGTGGAAAGCCATGTTGATCACCCACAACCAAATAACACCATATAAAACCAATAAAAATAATCACACCACTGCTCATGAAATCATACTACAACAAAAACCTACCATAGTCTTCTCATTAATGCCCTAGTTATAAATTTCAATAAAAATTAAAGGCTAAGTAATGCATAATTTGACATTTATTTGGTCCATCTACAAGCATAAGTTGGTTCAATTAATATGGCCTAGATGGATTAATTCTCCATGTAGGAGTATGCAATCCTCTTCTTTGTATTTACAATTTGGTAGTATGTCATGACAAGTTTGTATTTATTTATTATATATCATTCATGGATATGTTTTAACTAGATATTGTGTGTATAGATATGTATGGTACTATAAAAGCAATTAATATAATAAGTATATTAATGACTTACTAGTTTAGGTTTATATGTGGATACAAGCCAAGATTATACAAGCAATCCATTTGAGTAATTAGAAATATTATTTTATTAATTTTCTAGGTTTGAAAATATAACTCTTAATCCTATACATTTATGTTCAAATTTTAAATACAAACTCCTATAAATCTAATTCTAAAGTTTTATCTAATTTTCTTTGATGTTGATTCAATTGATTTCAATTCTATCACATTTTTTCTAGCACAATAAAATCAAACTCACTTCTTGACTTTAAGGTTAGGTAGTAATTTCCCACTACATTTTACAAATTTTATGCATTTTGAAGCTAGAAGCATCATAAGGGGACTAGATGGCAGCAAATATTTCAAAATTTAAAATTTTGTTTATTTTTTAGAGAAGATGAAATTCATTCAAAATTTTGCCAATTAGCTTAGGAGATGTGATTTGCTCAACAAAGACATTGGTTCACTAAACAAAGGTATTGATTCCTCCAAATAATTATTTTCTTCACTTGCTAATGAGAGTGAATCACTTGGATAATGAGCAAATCACTTAGTCAAGGCACCAAAGTAAAAATATATACAAATTTAGAGGAAAATCTTCTAGATAGTGTTATTTTTTGTCATTTTGCGATGCACTAACCATGTTTACACCCTTATAATCTTGTGAGAGGTACATTTTGAGGTATGTAATCTTTGGATGAGTAACATTTTATCAACGTTACCCCTAAATTTATTGATAAAATATTACATTTTAGTACATGCAAATGTACTCCCTTGGTACCTTCATGGTACAAATGTAAATATGTAATAGATTAGGATTGATTCCATAGTTTAGAAGAGTTATTTATATTTCCCTTTTATGTAAGTGTCAATGTGCAAGAAATGCACATGTCATGTAAGTAAGAGTGCAAGAGTGTATTAAGAGAATGTGCACAAGTGTCATGTATGTAAGTGAGAAAATATGTAAAGTGAGGATGTGCACAAGTATCTAGTATTAGGAGTGCATGTAGAAGTGTGCAAGTGTCATAGAGTCAAGTGTGCATGTAAGAAGAGAATTAAGAGTCTAGTATACAAGTGGTAAAATGAGAAGCCAAAGATCAAGAATAAGAAAGGTTGCATCTCCTAGATATATGAGAAATACAATAGACAAGTATTGAAGAGTCATATTACTATATCTATATATTATAGAGACAAATATTCATACAAAATATAGAGGAGAAGAGAGAGCAAGATATAGAAAAGTGATAAAACTTGTATATAGATTTTTGACCAAATTAATATTGCAAGTATTCTTCATGAATGTACATGAATGATTATGGCTATTTACATTCATATTTGATATTATAAGTAAATGTTATTTCACTATTGTATTGGCCTTGATATATATATATTTGATTTCTCATATATAATTCTTCACTTGATCATTTATATTTAAATACTTAATATTATGGCTTAATTCTATTAGATCCTATGGTATTTTGAGGTAGTAAGGATTAAAATACAACAATGGTATCAAAGCTACCACTTAACTCTGTTCATTTTTTATAGAGTTATATCTCAAAACCACCATAATATTAGAGTATGTCCACTTTGAAAGTAGTGAAGACTTGGACCAGACCAAACTGTTTTGACCACCATAATATTAGAGTATGTCGCCGAACTGAATCCCTAACCAAACTGTTTAGCCCAGGGGACCCCTATGACTAGGCTAACAGGTCTCTGCTTCGTCTACCGTAGATAAGGGGTCATTACACTTTCATAATTATTAAAACAAAGAGCACAATGTTGTTCTAAAACCCTAACTCAAATAATCTTAAATCTCCATCTCAAATGTTCTCTAAACATTCACCAATGAAGCATATAAAAACTCACTCAAAAATTTCCAACAATGCTTATCAAACAATCCTTTTCACTCCACCTTATATTTCTCAACATTAAATCCAACAACACTTCAAATAAAGGATGATGTGCCCATACCTTTTTTCTTTGATGTAGATATATCTTCAAAACCTGTCTCACTCATAAAAAAATTTGCAACTATAAAAGGTTATCACAACACTTCTTTATGAGTTAGAAAACCTTCAATATGTGTGCCCAATTAAACTCCAAACCACTCTCTTGGTTTCTCAAATTATTTCATCAACTCATATAATCAAAACCTTCAAAATATTTTAGAAAAATATACAAACAATCAAAATACCTCATACACCTTTTAACTCCCTCTTAACACATTCAAAACAAAATCAGCAAGGACACTTATTACTCCAATAATTCACTTTCCTTCAAAACTTAAATGCATGGAATAAAAATAAATTATTCCCTTACATCTCCCACTTATCATAAATACATTTACAAAAGAAATATAACCAACATTCAAAATAATATTCCAAAGCACTTAAAAAATTTACTATATCAAAAGCCAAAATATTTCAAATCCCCTTTTTTTATGCAAAAACAAAAATTTAATTTAAAACCTTACACCTCCCATGTTAGGTGCATACCTTGTAACCTAGAACCTTATGCGTCAATTTATTTAACCAAAAATTAATGCCTTGCGGGCTGCCTCCCGTAGGAATCGAACTCCCGCTTGTTTGTCGCCTACGCCTTAGCCGCAACCAAATCATCACGTGATATAAGCGCTCACATGAAACCTCTAATGCACCCACACTCTTTATACCTTTCGCTGGTGTGAAAACATGTTATGATAAAAAACCTTCCCTCTTTGCTATCATCGATAACCGAACGCGAGACTTGTTGTTCACCAAAGACTTAATGCTACCAAGCCTACCGCTAGCTCAACCACGTGGTTGGTGATAGAAGCATGCACCCTTGCCTCTTTACTTTTCATATTTTTCTTTATACCTTTAAAATTAAAAACCTTCGACCTTCTTTGCTCATAAAATTTACATCAATCGATTAATTCAAACACTCACACATGCATTCGAGAGACTTAAATTTAGCCTTCAAAACTTTATGGTATAAATACCATTTTTACTCCTTGCTCGGATGCTGGCGAAAATTAAACATTTAAATTTTATTCTTGGCGCCAAATCCGCTTAGGGTTCTAAAAAATCATTATAATATAAATATTATAATTATTTTATAATTAACCTTAGGCTTTCTCTTAATAATTGAATATTATAATAACAAATATTATAATATTATTTCCTTCGGGCTTAGGTATTTGCTTCCTTCACCTTGGGTTTTCTCTTCACAACTTTAATATTATAATAATAAATATTATAATATTATTTCCTTTGGGCCTAGGTATTTCCTTCCTTTGGCATATTTAGACAATATTTTGACCAACCATGTGAAGCTTTAAAACAAATCTCTTGGGCTTAAAATAAAAATATTTTAACCCTCCTTTTGCCAATTTCCTTGCACTGAGATGAACTAAATTTTGACATCAATGACAACATCATTACTCAAAATTTCTAATAATTTTACCATATTTTATAAAAAGGGGTTGCATTTAAATGGACCATAGAATGTTAGGAGGCTTTCAATGCCATTAAGCATTACCTCACCTCCCCGCCAATTTTATCATCACCTTGACAAGACGTTTCATTTTATTTGTATAAATTTGCTATTGATTTCACTCTAGGGACTATGTTGGCTTTGAAAAATAATGTCAATCAAGAATAGATCATTTACTACATCAATCGCATGTTGGTGAGTTACGAAGAAAAATATGCACATGTGGAGAAGTTATACCTTGTTGTCATGTTCACAACAAAAAAAATTTACCATTATATGCTAAATCATACAACATATATCATTGCCAGAGAAAATCCCTTGCGTTACATGATAAGTTGCACTTTCACCAATAGTCGCACTACCAAATGGATAATGCTCTTAACAAACTTTAATCTTGAATTCATAAGTCAAAAATCCATAAAGGACCAGGTCATTTCCAACCAGCTTGCTAAAGATTCCCTTCAAGATAATAAACCACTTATTATCGAGCTTCCAGATGATTCTATCTTTAGTGTTAAAGAGCTCGAAGTGCATATCAAACCTAAGGATGAAGTCGATGTTACCCTTTTATTTGATAATTTTCAGTGCAAATGGGGGTAAGGTACTGGAATTATTTTCTTCATGCCTCAAGGGGTCCCTATCCCTTTTCCATTTTAGCTCAACTTCCCCCATACTAATAATAACATAGAGTATGAAGCCTTGACTGCTATCGCCATGCGCATTAAGCATATCAAAATTATGGGTGATTCCCTCCTTATCATTAATCAAGTTAAAAGGGTCTATTGTAATCCAAGTGGAGTTTTATAACTAAAACAAAGTTCATATTGCAATATCAAATTTCCTTCTATTTTGATTCATTTACATTGTTATGGTGCAATATATTGTGTCACAATTTTATTCTAATGAGGCATGTGAAACTCTTGGATAAGGTGAGTTTCATTCACATGGACATATAGATTTTGATACATATTTTAATGGCCAATGGATTGCTAGTTATTTTTTGTAACTCATTCCCTTTGTTTCAAATGAGATTATATATACATTAATTAATCCAAGGGGATTGAAAATGGATGGTCATTGGTTTATATTCCTCAATATTTTTATTTATGGGGTGGTTATACTGTGACTTTGTTTTATAGATCTGGATTTATTTCTAATGTATGACATGGTTCTAAACTAGCTAATGTAGATACTCTTACCCTCCAAATTATTTTACATATAAACATATGAAAATATATTTCCTAGCATGAAAAGTATTAAAGCTTCATTCACTCAAAGTGCCAAGTGAGATTCAATTGGTATACATAGAGTATAACTAGAAGATTTAGATTAGCAAATTATTAGTTATGTATATTGAAGTTGAGTGTGTCATATATTAGTGCACAAAAATTTTGAGGGATTTGAAATCTTCAAATATCAATATTTTTAGCAATAGCATTGGCTATATAAATGAAAAACTTTTGGAGGTCATATCTCCACCACCGTACAAAAGCATTTCAAGATTATACTTAAAATCACATAGTTTTTCAAGATATTTGCATTGCTACTAGCTTAACTATCTTGTTTTTGTCTATGAGAGCATAAAAAAATTTGAAATGAGATGAATCAAATTTATAGATTCACATCCCAAATAAAAAAAATATTCTTTATTGAGTATTATGATCGAGGATTTTATCCATGGTCCATGAATACGATGATATCTTTTGCAGGAAAAAACCATTATTATAGATATTAACGAAAAATCAAAATCATTTAAGTAAAATGTAAATGAGCTCTTAGTATTAATGCCTTGTACATGAAAAAATAGTTGGAAAATGATCTCATTAATAGTTTGGATATTGTTAACGTGTTGAATATATTCAAGTCACTCTTTGACAAGGGTAAAGCCACAAATTAGTAGATTGGAATCCAATATTTCTACCTTGAATATTGTTGATTTCTATGATGTTAAAGAGTGCATTAATCATTTCAAATAATTACACAAATATATTAAAAAATTTAGTGGGAAACCAAGGTATCCTATTAATTACATCAATATGGTTCTTAATGATATGTTTGTTAACCTTGGTCAAGTTGTCATATTATTTTATATGCTTTAGATGTATTTTATAACTCATATTTTCCTTTGTGTGATATGGTTTTAGTTGCCACATATTACATTGAATATAATATTTTTAAATTACTTATACAAGATTGAAATAGTTCTTTCTTTTCCCTTAAAAATCTTATAATTTTATATTAAGCAAATATGAAATTAGATTCTTCATATGCCTCTTGGGCATTTCTTCATAATTTTAACAGTGAGAAGGTCAAGAGCTAACTATTTCCAATAGACTAAGTTCTATCCTAGGCACCTTCCCATATTTTCAAACCATATCCTTTAGAACATTGACTTTTGATTTTTTTAAAAAGTTGCTATAACCATCTTTGTTATGAAATCTACAAACATGTCAAAATAAAAACTAATATTTTATTATTAGCATCATAATTATTATATATGTACTATAGAATTTAGATTTACATGCTTTAGATGGAGTGGTTTAGTGTCTAAGGTAGAAATATTCGCTAATTGCTATGAATAACCCTCTCTATACCTAGTGAGTTCAGTTATTTTCATAAAATCTACGTGAAACATTTTAATTAACAATGATGAATATTTATGCATTTAATCTTTATTATCACTGGTTAAGCGATAGAGACGGTCCAAGCTCTTAAATTTCTTTTTATACATATTAAACTTGCATGATGAAAAATGGAAATCTTGTTGTGATTAATAACTAGGGTAGTAACAGCAGAAGAAGAAGAAGGTTGGTAAATGCATTGCAATGAGTGATGTGTAAAAGGTTGTGAGTCATATTTAGATCCATCGTGATTCGGAATATCTAAGGTAGGGAACAACCACACAAGTTGTACATTATGGATCATGACCCTACATTAGGGAACAACCACACAAGTTGCAGAGGAAGGAGTGCTGCAGTTACGTGCTATATAGGTTTTGAAAACCTAATTGTGTATGCTTATATTTATTTAATAAAAATAAAAATATAATGTGAAATGAAGTTTGAGTTATGCGATACATTTTCTAATTTGGTTGGTCTAATCTAGTTTAAGGTTGTTATTTATAGGTAGATCTGTCAAATTCATTTTTAATTTAATTATAATCCTTCTACAAGGAGAATGGTAAGACTTTAATATTGAACAATGTTTTTACTAATTTAATTTTTTTTTAAAATTAATGAGAATATACGTGTAAATATAGTCATATTTATTTTAGCGTGCCAAATATTAGGGATGGGAAGAAAATATATATTCTTTTAATTTTATTAAAAATAATAAGTATAATTTTATTAATATATTTATTAAAAATAATAATTATAAATTTTTGTTTAGAAAAGAGTTGTTTACAACATCATTATTTTTAATAAGTTAATAAATATAGTTGAAACTGGAATGTTCTCTTTAGAAGCAATTGCTATGACCAAGTTATGTTACTTGAAAAAAGCAAAACATGACAAATGATAGATGGCCTAGAGTAGTTAGGGACAAAGAGTTGCATGACGAAAGAATACGTGGATGAAACAAAATCAGAAATGAATGAAACGTTGGACATCAATATAAATGAATGTGCAAATGTCAACAAAGACATTAAAAATAATGTGAATGAAAAGTTCGAAGTGGAATGTGGAAAAATGTAAGCCGGAAAAGACAATATTATATTGCAAATTTTAACCCGTATGACCACAAGGAAAAGCGTATATAGGCGCTGAAATCAAGTGGAAGGAAAAAATACTTATTGCTCGGATAAGGACTAGCTCTCTAGGCTTAGATGTGAACGGGGATATGGACAACGTCCAAAGAACAATGGGAAGAAATGATATGTACTTATGCAACATAGGGGCGGTAGAGACGAGGAACACTTCATCTATAAATGACCGAGTTTTTGATATCCGTGACAAATACAAAGAAACACTTAGGAACAGTATATTACATTTTTTTGAAGACAATAAAATAAAAAAAGTTGGAGAATTGCTAACACAAATCAGCGGGAGAAGGAACAACCTTTTCAAAGATATTAAAGATCATATAATATGATTTGAGTAATTGTACTTCCATATTTGAAATCCATAGACCATATTTGAATCTGACGGGCGTAATTAAAATCTTTCATTCATTCATTTGGCATATTGACTGCAGCTGTGCTTTTCGTCCAACAAAATGCTTTATTTTAAAGTTAGGTTTTTTTTGTTAGCTTTAGAAACAATTTTAAAATGTCGTGGCTTTTATAAGTTGCATGTTTATGTACATATGATACAGGTTCGGTTGTACTTTATTTTATACACACTGTTTTAAATGTTGGACATATATTGAAATAGGTAAATTTGGTCCTTAGTAGCCACTACTTCGAACATGTTGCAATTGCATTTTGCAATGATTTTGTTTTGTCTTTGTCTCACTTGAGTATTAAGTCGTTAATTTGGAAGTATCACGATGAATCTTTGTTATTGAACCATTGACATTGGTTTGGTGCTTCCAAAAACAATCATAAGCTTTTTCTCTTTAATCCTCTAGAAATAGTAATTTTATCATCCCAGCCTCAATTAACTTTATGTTTGCATGTTCTTCTCTATTTATTAATTTTATTGTTAGTAATTTTAGATGCAAGACTGCTTTTTTGTCATAGACCAAGGAATATGGTGAGGCCTTTAATACCTTCTTTATTATGATACAATCTGCCCATAAGGTTTGATTTTCTCCAAAAATCCTCTTATTGATTCTCAACAATTTTTTATTAGTAGACTTTGCTAGTCCATTCTCTTGTAGATAATAGTTGAAGGATGTCTTTAAGTAGATGTCATATCTGCTTGTAAAATCTATAATTTTAGCACCTATGAAGGTGGGCCCATTGTCTGTCATTATCATAGTCGAGATAGCAAATCTTATTATCAACTTCCCTAAAAAGTTATTCATGGTCTCTTGATTGACCATTTTTTGTTGTTACTACTTTTTACCGCTTAGTAAAATAATCAGACGTAGTTAGGATGAATTTGGGTTGATGAGTCCATTGAAGTCAAGCCTCCATTGCTAGAAAGGCTCCTCTACAATGATCGGTTATAGGAGGAACACCAAGTTTCTTCTTCTACCAATAAACTTGTGGTATTTCTCATAAACTTTAGCTATTTTGAATGCATCTGTAAACATGAAATGCCAATAATACCCAGACTAAAGAATCTTAGTTGCATTATTATATGTCGAATAGTGATCTCCAAAGAAGCCAAAATGAAATTTATCTAGTATTGTTGTTGTTTGTTTTGGCCAAATGCATTGGAGAAGGACTCCATCAATTTTTTTCTAAATAATCCCTCCAGTTAAAAAACATAGTTGCATATTATGCTTGTTCTTTTGGTCCTTGGTTGAATCCACCAAAGAAATTAATGTAATCAATAATAAAAGCATCAAAGCAAACAAAACTTATACTAAAAATCCAAAATTTTCAAGTGGGGTCTCCAATTAGGGTTAGGGTGAGTTGTGCTATGCAACAACAAATGACAACCCTTAAGGAAAATGCTCCTAAGTATTTTGGGATGAAGAACCCTTCCTAAAACTAGTGAAACCTTTTATTAGAAAAAATCAACAAACTGTTATACATCCATAGCCAGAGTTAGATAAATCTTGTTCAAAATAATGCTCCATTCTCCAAATATGTGTAAGTGTATTCATTCATATTCTTGAATCAACCAAAACTTCACCAATTAAGCTTAAAATTAGGTTATTTTGGATCACTCTTTATTTAAATTTACCTTGACATTGCTCCACTACCAACCAGGCATCTATAGCCCTAATGGATATGTCCTTAATCCCTCTCAAGACCTTGCTCTACTGTCAGCCAAATTTTTATAGCCTCGGTAGAGATTATTTGAATCACCCAAAGCACTTGAGTTTATGCTTCTTCTTATATATATTGTAAATGCATAAGTGTGCCTTGGGTTGGGGATTTATAAGGCTAAGAATAGAGTGTAAAAATTCATTTTGGCCTAACCATCAAGCTCAAAAGGTTATATTTCTATGACTCAAGAACTTTCATAATGTGTTTGAAATATGGAGCTTCAACATTACTTAGCAATACCTCAAGTTTAATTAGCTTTGGCTCTAAGACAATGGATAGACACCAATAGTTTGATTATACCAATCATTAACTCCACTAAACTTCAAATCAAACTCTTTCATTTCCAATTTGTATTAGAACACTTCTAACTTAGAATAACCAGAAGTCAATTGCATATGAACAACCCATCCAAAGTGAGGGTAAAAGATACAAACAATCATAAAAATATTCAAAAAATATATCAAACTCAAGTAACACTACAAGGTAATAAATTGCATAAAATAATAGTCTTTTCCACTCATTTATGAAATAAATGTTTGTTGAACCTGATTTTTATGAAACCTGCAGTCAACTTGTAGATCTTAAACTTTTGGTTTACGACTCCATTTCGCATGTCATACACCGTTGGAAAGGTTATTTTATGTAGAATCTGCCTACAAAATTTCATTCAATTCTGAGGAATTTTAGTCCCTCAAATATTGACTATCCTATATTGCTGCAATTTTTTTTTATAGTATTTTTGCTACAAATTTTTTTGTCGAGTTTTTTGCTGCAATTTTTGTTTATTTTACTGAGTTTTTTTCTACAATTTTTTTTGCTAAGTTTTATGCTATAATTGTTTTTTTTGCTGCAATTTTTTTTTTTGGAGTTTTGGTTCAGATACTTCAATAACATAGTATAAACTAGAAACATACTAAAAACTGAGGGGGTGAATACAATAATCAAACTCTAATTTAAAGTTAAAAAAAATAAATTGAGGATAGCATGAATGCATTAAGGAAATTAAAACAAAACCAACTAATCATAATCAAATCAGGCTAATCACACCAAAATGACTATTTAGAAGGTATGACTGAAATACCCTCTAGGGATGAAAGTAATGCTTGAGGAACTGTCCATTCACAGGTAATGGAACATCCTTTCTAGTTAGAATCTTGATTCTAAAGGTATTCTCTCCTAAGATTTTAGATATCTGAAAGAGACCTAACCAAAGGTTATCAAACTTCCCATGGTCTCCTTTCTTTTCATGGGCTTTGTCCCATAGAAAAATAAAGTCAGCAATTATGAATACCTTTACCTTGATCCTCTTGTCAAACCACCTATTGATCACTCATTGGTATTTTCTAAGGTGTTGGAGGGCATCCTCTCTCTTCTCATCTAGCCTTGCTTTAATTTTAGCCTCCTTCTCTAGGAAATCTTGCATAAACTACAATGTCAAAATATCCAAGTTGGTAGGGAACATGGGATCTTATCCATACACTAAATGATAGGGATATGTACCTATGGAAGACTTGACCCTTGTCCTATATGACCACAAAGAATACTTTAGTTTGTTTTTCTAGTCTCTAGGGTTCTTCTCTAAGTTTTTTTATTATGGTTAAAAAATTCTTGTTAGTTGACTCAACTAGACCATTCCCTTGGGGATAGTAATTTGAAGAAAATTTTAGAGTCACTTTATTATCATAGGCCCACTCAATAAAAGTGATGGAAGAGAAATAAGAACAATTATCATTAACTAAAGTATGTGATATTCCAAATCTAGTAACAATGTGCTCTTCAAGAAATTGAATAACTACCTTTGTGGTGTAGTTATTTATGGCTTGATATTTAATCCAACGAGTGTAGTAGTCTATGGAAGTTAGGATGTACTTGTGGCTGGCTAAAGAATTAGGGTTTATGACTCCTATGAAATTTAATTCCCATTGAGCAAATAGGCGAGCTTGAAAGACTTGTTGCAAATGTATGGCAACATTCCTTTCCCTATTGATAGAGACTTGGCATATATGACATGACCTAACATGTGTATGAGAATATTTAAATACATTAGTCCAATAATATCCCACACTTAAGATTTGATGTGATGTGGTATTCCCTAAACCATGTCTGATCTCATATCTTGTATGGAAATCTTCAAGAACATTAGCAACCTCATTCTTGCTTAAACATCTCAAGTAAATACCTTCATGATTTTTCCTATACAAGATACCATCTTTAATCATAAATTGTATGCTCTTAATATGAAGTGCTCTCCTTTGTATAACATTAAATTGCTAGGGCAATTACCATGCAACAAATAATAAACAAAATATTTGTATCATTCATCACTTGTTATTTCCTCCATAGAATATTGTTGGCTTGAAATCATGTGATCAATCTTAGCCAAAGTTTGAGATAGCCCTTGTCCTCGAACAATTTTCATAGGGTGAATCTCTAAGTCAAATTATTGCAAAGTAGATTACCCAACTCATTTTGCATGAGAATTGACTTCACAACTGGGTCAAGGACTATAGTAAAGACTTTGCTATGCAAAATGTAATACCTAAATATTTTAACAAATCTAAACAATGCAAAGGCTTGTTTATCTCGGTATGAGTACCTCAATTATACATCATCCAAGGGAAAAATATTGAATTATATGGGCCTTTCATCTCCATTTTCCTATCCTTGAGTTAAAACTCCTAAATTGAATGCTCAAATGCAAATATATATATATATATATATATATATATATATATATATATATATATATATATATATAATGCCTTAGTGTGTTCAAGACTAATTAGAACAAGAGCATTCACAATTGCCTTCTTAATTTATTGAAAGGCAATTTGGGCCTCTTCAGACCATGTAAGCTTAGCATATTTCTTTAGCATAACATTAAAATGTTGAACTATTTCTACAAAATCAGAAATAAACTTCCTCACAAAATTAATTTTCTTAAATAAAGACCTTAATTCCTTTTTTCTTCCTAGAAGGGGAATCTTTTAAATGATCTCAATCCAATATGGATCAACGAAGATACCAGCATCAGAGATAATATGTCATAAGATATTCCTTGTAGTTACTCAAAAAATACATTTCTTAGGATTTGAAGAAATTCCATGCCTTCTACATCTTTGAAACATTTTTCTCAAATCCTTAGCATGATTTGCATGAATCTTAGAAAACACAAGAAGGTCATCCATATAAATTAAAATACATTTTTCTATGAGACCTATAAATTTTATGTCCATGGCTCTTTGAAGATTTTCTCCTACATTAATCAATCCAAATGGCATTTTTCTATCGGTAAAAGTATCCCACTTAGTTGTAAATGCAATTTTGGGGCTATCCTTAGGATCTAAACTATCATGATCTGGTTGTACCTTGAGTAGCCATCTGAAAAGGACATCATTTGAGAGCCATTTATGATTTGTAATATCTCATCCAATGAGGGTAGGGGATAATTATCTTTCCCATAAGCCTTATTGAGGTTTCTAAATTCAATGCAAAGGCGTATCTCCCCATTATTTTTCTTGGAAAGGACCATATTAGCAACCCATGTGGAATATCTTATTAGAAAAATGATACGTGTTGCCAATAATTTTTTTATTTCTTTAAAAATAAGAGGTTCCAATAAAGGATTGATTGGTCTCCATTTTTTCCTTAAATTTTTAGCTCCTGGTTTTAGAGGAATAGTGTGGGTTATGATAGAAGTATCATATGTTTTCAAATCCTCATAACTCTAGGCTATAACATCCATATAATCCTTAAAGGCTTGAATTATTCTCTCCTTTTCTTATTTAGTGCACTCTTTTCCTATGAAAACATTCTAAGGGTTCTCAAGACTTCCCATATCATAGGGTTGGTATGCTTCTTTATTAGGTGCAACATTTTGTTATCCACAAGCATGAAAATCCATGTCAAAGTATCTTTATAGAGAAATCATACCTTTGGTAATATCATTGGTTTTAGGAGTGGTCTCACCTTCATCATCCAATTCAATATGATCTCTATTTGCTTCATTAATAACTTGAGATTCAAACAAACCTGAATTAGTGATGAAGTCTATAATGGGTGCATCATCATTAAAAACTAAAAAATTGTGAACATTATCAAGAATAGCAGGAATGGTAACTAGCTCTATTGAAAATATTTTTACTTTGAAATGAGAAACTGGTTTCAAAGTGCTAGTTGCTACTGCCAATGAATCAGTAGTGTGATTCTTCTTGCGTGAGATGGTTTGAATTTTAAAATAACTGAACTCTTTAAGCAAATCCCACACTCTATTACGATGGAAAGCAGTATGTTTATCATGATAAGCATAATTGTTTAATATTTGCCTAGTTACTAATTGTGAGTCACCAAAAAATTATAGATTTTTTACTCCTTTTTGAATAGCAAGCTAAAAACAATGAATCAAAGCTTCATATTCTACAACATTACAAGTGCACAAAAATTGTAATCTATAGGCAGCTAAGAAGGACTTACCTTTGGGATTTATTAATTCAATTTCGACACCACTACCATGCTTTCTCTTGGATCCATCAAACTTGAGAATTCACATTGATAAATCTCAATGTTTTGTTCATATATTAGAGTGCTATAAATTATATTTCTCTCTTTTGATTTACTTTCCATAGTAACAATGTAAATCATATGTTTTGGTTCATCCAAAGAAACATCATTGGAATTGTTATAATCTATTATTATCTCTTTTAATCTAGGCTCTATATCTACCCTAATTTGATTTACTATACCATGCCAAGGGAGCCACATATGAGAGAATTTTGTTGCCATATAGCCATTCAAAGTCCTAGATCAATCATGACTAAGTAACATCCCATATCCTTCTAGAATATATACAACTTGAATGTCAATGTATTGATGTACATGAGGTTCAAATACTAATTGTATGTGGATTTAATGCAAAATCCCTACCACAATAACCTCAGTTTTATCAAATTATACAATTTTAATATTTGATGGGGTAGGAATGAGTCCTAACCTTTGACTTACTACACATGGCATCCCATTAGTAGAGGCTCCTAAATCTACAAGGAAATTGTGTAGGTTCTTTCCTATAATTCTAATGTTCATAAGGAAATGAGGTATTCTCCTTTCTCTTTGTATAATGAAAGTTGAGCATTAGTAGTCCTGTTTTGCTTGTTCTTGCCTTGACCTACAAGTGTATTAAAAAATAAATCATTTTGGTCAATCAATTGAGCTACTTCAAACAACGAAATGTTAGCCTTAGTTTTCTTGAGATCTTCAATGATGTTATAACTTGGCTTATTATACTCTGAGACTTTCTCATCTAGATGCAAAGGTATCTTGAGTTCTAGTTGAGCCTGAGTTTCAAATGCTCTAGGAGGAGGTGGATTCTAGTTGGCTCTCTCATCAAGAGGTATTGTAACCTTGTTAGGAGGAACGAAATAAGTCATAGGTGCTTTTCCTTTATTCCTAAGCCTATAATCATTGTCTCTTTGGAACTTTCTAAAGGATTGCACCTCTCCTTATAAAACCTCATCATATTTCTCTTCTTAAGCCCTTAACTGTTCATAGGATTCTAAAACAAAAGTAGTGTCATTTTATATACATTTAATTGATGTTTTTATTGGGTAGCATTTGCTATAAATTATCCACTTCTATCTTATTAGGGTTTGGAACTCCATTATTAGGGCGAGTGTTCCATTACCTATTAGACCTCTAAAATTTAAATTTCCTATTGTTATTATTTGTAGGTGGGTTTTGAGGAACTTGTCTTTGCAATTACATCATATCATTGCTCAAATTTTAGATTATTCTTTGTAGATCATTTAATTATTCTACAGTTTAAACTCCAATACTTGGAAAATAAAATAAACTGTAATTAAATCTAAACAAATTTGGATTAAAATTGATTTTAAAAATGAAATATTTTTAGATTCATTCCAACCATAGCAACCGACATTGAAGTGACATGGAAGTAAGCATAGAAAACTGCAGTTTAAACTCCAATGCTTGGAAAATAAAATAAACTACAATTAAATCTAAACAAAGTTGGATCAAAATTGATTTTCAAAATTAAATATATTTAGATTCATTCCAACCATAGCAACCGATATTGAAGTTATATGGATGTAAGCATAGATAATTGTATTTTAAAATCCAATGCTTGGAAAATAAAATAAACTGCAATTAAATCTAAAAAAAGTTGGATAAAAAATGATTTTCAAAATGAAAGATTTTTAGATTCATTCCAACCATAGCAACCAACATTGAAGTGAAATGGAAATAAGGATAGAAAAATGTAGTTCAAACTCCAATGCTTGGAATAAAAATAAACTATTCCTAGTCTACCTAATGTTCCAAAAAAGAGAGCAAAAGTTTAGGGTTAGAGAAATAAAATAAAATAAAATAAAGCATGTACTTCCCTAAAACTCTAATATTGATCCTTTAGAGTAGAAAATATGTGTAAAAAAAACAATCTATATTCGACCAACATTCACACAACTTAAGATATAGACAATGCAATCTTCTAGGGAGCTAAGACTATGAAGCAATTGAATACAACCACCATCAACATGCACAAATTGGACACAAAAATCTCCAAAGCCTTAATTGCATAATATAATCTTGAAGCACTTTTAAAAATTCATCGCTCAAGCGAATTATAAACATAGAATTTAACTGAGTACAATTCTTGGTTTGAAAACCAACAAACTACAAAGATCCTAGAAACAAATCCTAAAACATGCTAAGTGTTAGATTTTTTATCCTCTAGAACAATACCAAGAGCTCTTATTTATACAAATATGGTCATATTTTACCATTACATTTATAGTTATAATCAATTACTCTTACATTATGCTTCACAACAAATCCTTTTAAATCACGTATGGTGAAGTAATTTATATTTTTATAAAGCATTAAACTACCTCCATGAAGTTTCTCTTTTAATGCATATAATTCTCATTAAATCCACCTTTAAAATTATGGTAGAACATTCAGGATCATGCTCCCACAAATATCTTCTTTATAACATGGAGGATCAATTTTATGACAATGTGCGATAATTAATTCTATCAGAACTCCATTTTCTTGCAAAATAACTTATTAGAACAATAAATAATTCATTAATTACCCTTAGTCATGGTTGTTGGCATAAAATAATTCATTAAAGCATAAAAAATTCACATAAGATATCTAAAATGAAATATTGCAGTTCGTCATATTTATATGAACAAAACAACTGAGCTCTCATTGATCAATAAACTACAAAATATTTTTCTCATTCCTAAAATTTTATGCCTAGAAGAAAAAAAAAAAGAAATATTACCGTCATTGATTCATTGTTAGAAAATTCATTTTCGAATGCAATTAAATGAATCATGTAGTTTTGCAAGTTGAATCCACCAAAGAAATTAATGCAATCAATAATAAAAGCATCAAGACAAACAATATTTATACCAAAAATCTAAAATTTTCAAGTGGGGTCCCCAATTGGGGTGAGTTGTGCTATGCAACAACAATACTTAACTCAAACTTCTATTTTCTTATCTACTTTATTCCTTTCTAGTGCGTGCTTTGTTCTCATATGGCATGGTTTGATTTTTTTAATATTTTTATTCTCTACTTTATCTATGTTGCCACATTCCACTTCATAATGAGTTATAATTATTGTTGTAAATATGCTTGTGATGTGGAAAGCCATGTTGATCACCCACAACCAAATAACACCATATAAAACCAATAAAAATAATCACACCACTGCTCATGAAATCATACTACAACAAAAACCTACCATAGTCTTCTCATTAATGCCCTAGTTATAAATTTCAATAAAAATTAAAGGCTAAGTAATGCATAATTTGACATTTATTTGGTCCATCTACAAGCATAAGCTGGTTCAATTAATATGGCCTAGATGGATTAATTCTCCATGTAGGAGTATGCAATCCTCTTCTTTGTATTCACAATTTGGTAGTATGTCATGACAAGTATGTATTTATTTATTATATATCATTCATGGATATGTTTTAACCAGATATTGTGTGTATAGATATGTATGGTACTATAAAAGCAATTAATATAATAAGTATATTAATGACTTACTAGTTTAGGTTTATATGTGGATACAAGCCAAGATTATACAAGCAATCCATTTGAGTAATTAGAAATATTATTTTATAAATTTTCTAGGTTTGAAAATATAACTCTTGATCCTATACATTTCTGTTCAAATTTTAAATACAAACTCCTATCAATCTAATTCCAAAGTTTCATCTACTTTTCTTTGATGTTGATTCAATTGATTTCAATTCTATCACATTTTTTCTAGCACAATAAAATCAAACTCACTTCTTGACTTTAAGGTTAGGTAGTAATTTCCCACTACATTTTACAAATTTTATGCATTTTGAAGCTAGAAGCATCATAAGGGGACTAGATGGCAGCAAATATTTCAAAATTTAAAATTTTGTTTATTTTTTAGAGAAGATGAAATTCATTCAAAAATTTGCCAATTAGCTTAGGAGATGTGATTTTCTCAACAAAGACATTGGTTCACTAAACAAAGGTATTGATTCCTCTAAATAATTAATTTCTTCACTTGCTAATGAGAGTGAATCACTTGGATAATGAGCAAATCACTTAGTCAAGGCACCAAAGTAAAAATATATACAAATTTAGAGGAAAATCTTCTAGATAGTGTTATTTTTTGTCATTTTGCGATGCACTAACCATGTTTACACCCTTATAATCTTGTGAGAGGTACATTTTGAGGTATGTAATCTTTGGATGAGTAACATTTTATCAACGTTACCCCTAAATTTATTGATAAAATACTACATTTTAGTACATGCAAATGTACTCCCTTGGTACCTTCATGGTACAAATGTAAATATGTAATAGATTAGGATTGATTCCATAGTTTAGAAGAGTTATTTATATTTCCCTTTTATGTAAGTGTCAATGTGCAAGAAATGCACATGTCATGTAAGTAAGAGTGCAAGAGTGTATTAAGAGAATGTGCACAAGTGTCATGTATGTAAGTGAGAAAATATGTAAAGTGAGGATGTGCACAAGTATCTAGTATTAGGAGTGCATGTAGAAGTGTGCAAGTGTCATAGAGTCAAGTGTGCATGTAAGAAGAGAATTAAGAGTCTAGTATACAAGTGGTAAAATGAGAAGCCAAAGATCAAGAATAAGAAAGGTTGCATCTCCTAGATATATGAGAAATACAATAGACAAGTATTGAAGAGTCATATTACTATATCTATATATTATAGAGACAAATATTCATACAAAATATAGAGGAGAAGAGAGAGCAAGATAGAGAAAAGTGATAAAACTTGTATAAATATTTTTGACCAAATTAATATTGCAATTATTCTTCATGAATGCACATGAATGATTTTGGCTATTTACATTCATATTTGATATTATAAGTAAATGTTATTTCACTATTGTATTGGCCTTGATATATATATTTGAATTCTTCACTTGATCGTTGATATTTAAATATTTAATATTATGGCTTAATCATATTAGATCCTATGATATTTTGAGGTAGTAAGGATTAAAATACAACAATGGTATCAAAGCTACCACTTAACTCTGTTCATTTTTTATAGAGTTATATTTCAAAACCACCATAATATTAGAGTATGTCCACTTTGAAAGTAGTGAAGACTTGGACTCTATTTTAAAGGTATGATTGAGTAGATATTGAGGGGACAGATAATAGTCACCCTAATTTGGATGCTAGGGTCTTTCCACATGGTTCAAGGATAACCAGTGAAGAGAAGGACTCAACTTGAATTGATTTAAAAATAGCCACAATCAAGAGATAGTTGGGTGTGAGGGGACACTCATAGTCACCTTGATATTGTTTTTGGATTATTTAGAAGAAAGGAGAATCATATTGTTCTTAGGTGCAACCTAAGACATCATTGGATTGAGAAGCATCAAAGCTCTCAAATAATTGAGGAGCATTAAGACTCCCATATAATAGAGAAGCATCAAAGCTTCTAGAGATTGAGAAGCATCATAGCTTTCATAGGATTGAGAAGTAATATAAGCTTCCAAAGATCAAAAATATTTTAAGAAACTCAAATAGAATCCAGAGTGTGGTATAAAGAATAAAATTATAACTTTTTGTAGACACCAAATCCTAGCCACTTGTGAAACCCTAACCCTTAACAAAACCTAATCCACTTTCCAAAACCTAACCTTTTTGTAGAAGAAGGATATCAAGCATTTAAGCTCACAAAGAAGGATAGCCTTTAATTTTTCACCTTATTTCTCCTTATTAATGAATAAATAGAAATATAAAGATAATTTATGATGCACCTTCGAGTTTTTTATAAGGTTTTTTACCTTCAAGAATTTTTAGTTAGATTTCTTATATCTCATAAATTAGAGCAAGAGAAATATTCTAAATGCAATTTCCAACTTTCTATCAAAGAAATGTTTTGATTTTTTCAATTTTCAATTCAATAATTTCTATATTTCAATAAACTATATTTATGTAGAACTCCTTATATCTCCCTAATTGGAAATTTAGAAACTATGGTTATTTGCAAATTTTAATGTTTTAATTTCTATGTAGAATTCCTTTTTCCTCTAAATGAGTTATTTGCAAATATTTCTTATGCTTGAATAAAGTAATTCAAATGCTTTTAACTAAACCTTCATTGCTTCAAAAATGCATTAAAATCTCCAATAATGCATCTAAGGTTGTATTATATCAAAGCAAATACTTATATCTCCAATTATCTAATTAATATCAAGCATTAAGAATTAATTAGTTTCAACCTTAGTAATAAAGTTCCTTATTCCTCCTTCAACTTTATGAAAATGCACTTTGATTAAATAAATACAATAAGTATTTAAATTTGGGCATGCGTTGTTTGTAGTCTTCCTCCTTTGACTTCATGCAAGTTGCACATGTATAGAGGCACTATTTAGTTATCCTCCTTCAATGCTTATGATAGCATTAAATTCACTTGCTTTTGGCACATAAAAATGTTGACACCCTTCAATGTTCTCTCTAATTGTACTATCTGGTTACGTTCTCCTCACTGTGCACTGGATTTTAATCCACTATGCTCTCAGACTTTACTTCACTATCCTTATCTACATAATCTTTAAATGTATTCTTAATGCATGGGTAAATGTGATACTTGGCACTCATGCAAGACATATGTTTGAAATTTCCTTGGAGTTTTCTTTAGCTATGTGACACTTGGCATTAGTGACTCTTCAACTTCACCCTCCAAGCGTTGCAACTTCCTTCATGTAACATTGTTTATCCTCCTAATATCCTTTGTCTTATTTACAAGTGGCATAAACTCTCTTGTGTTTGATATGGTGTTATCCTATCTCCAAGTGGTATTATTCCTTGTGTAACATTCTTCAAGATGGTGCTTATGGTTTATAACTCCTTTCTATGTGCTATATTTTACGTAGCGCTCCCTTTGCAATGTAACACTCTCTAAATGCATTGTAACTTCTCCAACATGGCTTCTTCAATGATGAGACCTCCTACTATTCATTTTCTTATTGAATTCTCAATAATGTATGATGTTGCACTTATCCTTGCTTTCACTACACCAAAAAAAAGCTTTAATGATAGTTGTTAACCACCCTTAAAGACCTTTAAAGATAGATATTGAATTGTAATCTCTAAGGGTATTGTAAAAATTCTATGTTATACAACGACGGTTAAACACCACCTAAAAAAATTGCCCTCTTAAGTTCTAATATGATGATTTTTTAACCATCGTCTTACCTATCATCTTAGTCTCCTATGATGACGATTTTTAGCCACCATCTTAGGTCTCTAAGATGGCAATTTTTAGTCGTCATATTAGAACCTAGGGTGATTATTAACCACCATCTTAGACACGTAAGATGGTGGTTTTAACCACCCTCCAAGGTTCAAGGACGACAACTACACGTTGTCGTCGTAAGGGTCTAATACGATGGATTTTAGCCACCATTTTAGGCCTCTAAGATGATGGTTTTTAGCCACCATATTAGGCTTTTTAAGACTACAATTTTTAGCCATCATCTTAGAGGCCTAATCTAAAAAATAAAATTCTTGTGATTAGCCCCATTGATGTAATTCTTGTAATTTGAAGTCAATATTTCTTAATGGTATGACAATGGATCTTTTGTTTGTCTTTGGATACAAATGATAAATTCAACAACAGATGACCAAAATAGTTAAATAATAGTCATAATTTTTGTTTTGTAATAAGCTAAAAAAATTTAAGTTTACACAAGTTTTTATGAAGGATCCTGCTTCCCTCGTACCAAGTGGAATAAATACACTCAATGTAATATCTTGGCTGGTTTGTGTTGGGAAGATTATTATTCACCTTTACAGGTTTCACTAAAAGGTAAAGGTAAAGGTGGGTATTTTACATCCCAACCTACCCATCAAAATAAGTGGGCATACAAGATTATACTTTATCTTAGATATCTTGTTCAAATTTTGCACCTTAGATTCCAACCCTTTGACAAAGTTCATGTTAAATTGGGCTATCAAGCAACAACATCTATCACTATTCTAATAATTTTTCTCATTGTTACTTTCTTGTTTCATTATAGAATATATTTAGTGACTAATATATGAAATGATATTTTAATTTCAGAACATTCATACCAATACCATATTATTAATACTCTTTGTGAATTTTAAAGGAAAATTGTGGAAAAATATATGAAATGAGATTTAAATTTTAGAACATTTATACCAATACCATATTATTAATCCTTGTGAACTTTTTAGGGAAATTGTGGATAAATACAATTCAAAAATTAAGAATATTGCTCTAAAGTTGTTGAATTTTATTGTTGAGACTCTACGCTTGAAGACTGATTATTTTGAGAATTCTTTTGGAAATACCTATAAAAATATGTGGAAAAATTACTATCCACCATGTTCGAGGACTGATCTTGTTCTAGGCCTCAACCCACATGCATATGGATCTAGCATTACACTGTTGCTGCAAGACAATGAAGTTGAAGGATTGCACATAGAGAAGGACAACAAATGTGTGGTTGTCCAACCAAATTTCTTATTCTCTAGAAGTCAACATTGGCAACTTGTTAGAGGTAAATCACCCTTCTATAATTATGCCATACAAACTCATATAGTTGTAATACATCAAATAAAAGTTAAAGTGTGTACACCAAATGAGCCATAGGAATAGGAGGAAAATTATTTCAGGAGGGAAAAAATATTGTTGGACATTTTGAGGAGTGTTTGTTGTCATTGATGTCAAAAGAATTTTTGTGTTGTGGTCATCATATTTGAGGACATTAAGTGTTTCCTCCAAAAGCAAGAAGGTCTTGAAAAGCAATAGGTTATAATATTTATTTTTAAATATTATATACCCAGGAGGGCCCAAAGGATGAAGACCCAAGGAAGGAGAAGCAAGTTCAAATTAAATAATAATATTTTATTATTATTATTTCAGGCTAAAAAATCAAGCTGAAGAAGATCAAGGACCAAGTTGAAAAATACCCACAAGCATATTTAATTTAAATTAGAATTTTAATTTAAATAATGATGGGTGCTAAGTTTTAATTTAAATATTTATTTAATATTTTAAATTAATATTCGAATTCGAATTTGAAGTTGAATACTCATCGATGTTGGAATATGCTATGATTTGCATATAAATAATGTCAAGGTTTGGCATTTGAAATGAATCCATGTGAACAATCTTTGTCTCATGCAAAAGAGAGAGAGGCTTGCATTTTCATATGTGTGTTTGAGCATAGAAAAAGATAAGATTTTGTGGCCTCCGAAATTTACGTGAAGCCCCTCGTAGCTTAGTTGGTAGCCAAGGGTTGTGTTAGACATGTTCAATAATGCCAGGTGCGGGTTCAAACATCGTGCACTTTGTTTTGTCGAAGGGAATATTGTGTTGTATTTTTGAGTCGTTCGATGAGGAAGAAGTCAAAGGCACATTTGTACCTTTTGCATTGGTGTCCACAAACTTGATTAGGGCATTTGTGTCTCCTTTGGACAGAGGTCCATAAAAATTATAATAGGGAAAGGATTCCCAAGAGATTTATTGAGAAAATTTTAGTGAAATATTTTCTTCGTAGAGTAGCCCACATTGGGTGAACCATGTTAAATCGGTGTCTCTATTGTGTGTGGTGATTTGTGTATTGTTTTTATTACTATTTTTGATATTGCTATTGATACATTGCATAATATTGATTGTGAAAGAAAAGTAAAAAGAGGTCTTATATTGTTCACCCCCCTCTCAAGATAATCTTGTGTTCTTAAAAAACTAACATCTGAGACTTTGGCTCTACATATTTTTGAAAATAAATAATTTTGGTGCTAATATTTATGGCCAATCTCTTCTTGAAAATAAATTCAATCCACGCAAGCAAAGTGTACAAGTGTCTTTATAAAATTTTGCTATGAATATTTCCTTGCAATGAAAATCTATTATTACTATTTTTTTTAAATTTACATGGTGAGATCGGTAGCCACCACGAATCCGGGTAGGTTATCCAGTTTTTATGGCTACCACAATATTCTACACTATTCATCTTGAAAAACCACCGCACAATTCTTTGCACAGTTTATCCCTATAACCACCATGCCACAATCATTTTAAACCTTTTAAGCCATTGAAAGCACCAAGAAAGGGACAAATGTTCAGTCCAACGAGGCCCAAGATTTTAACCTTCGACCTTTGTCCCCCTTATGGGGTTTAGTTGAGCCAATTGGTCTACACCTCAGACCTCCAAAGGAAATCTATTATACTCAACCTTATTATATCTTTTTACAGGCTTCCATTGTATCCAAAAGTGTAGCAAAGCAAAACTAACCAACCCGAGAGAGATTTTTTATTTTAATCATAGTTAAGGTTCACCAAAGATGTTTCTAGATAGATTATATTCATTGAGGCTTGACCACATTTTGAGTCTATGACACTCAAACATCACTTGAGTGGACATGAGTTACCAAACTCTCGTAGGTTCTAGTGTTTACCTTGTGTATCTCTATGACACAAAGGATGCTTCAAATTGTTACCCCACATTCCTTACATCCTCTATGAATGCAAGGCATATTGACCATAGCATTGGGATTATTGATAAAATAATCAAACATAACATTACGTAATGAAAACCTTTTATTTTAATCAAAAGATTTTAACCCTAAAACTATTGATAAAATAATCAAATGTAACATTACTTAATAAAATTCTTTCATTTTAAACAATAGATTTTAACCCTAAAATTATTGATAAAATAATCAAATGTAATATTATGTAATGAAAACTTTTATTTTAATCAAATCTTTTAACCCTAAAACTATTGATAAAATAATCAAACGTAACATTACTTAATAAAAATCTTTCATTTTAATCAATAGCTTTTAACCCTAAAACTATTGATAAAATAATCAAATGTAACATTACTTAATAAAATTCTTTCATTTTAAACAATAGCTTTTAACCCTAAAACTATTGATAAAATAATCAAACGTAACATTACGTAATCAAAACCTTTTTTTTAATCAATAACTTTTAACCCTAAAACTATTGATAAAATAATAAAATCTAACATTACATATTGAAATACGCACAAACCAAAACACAATGGAGTAATACATCACCATTACCTATTGCCCATATCCTTTATACAAAAGAGTTTACGATAACATCTAGGTTATCAAATTTTGCTATGGATGGATTTATTAAGTTGTGGTGTCATCCTGTCCATGTAGTCACATTAACAGTATATTTTGGTGCACCGTGTATACTATGTACCAATACCTCTAGATGTTTTTAATTATCTACAAGAAACAATACCCATTGGTCCAACTGGTTACTTTTAATGACATTGATTATTGTAGTTGTTGTGTAAATAATATCAATTACTTTTTGCTTAACCTTTGTACTTTTTTTATTCAACCTCTACAGTTTGTGACAAGTAGGGTTCCATCCTCATCCCTAAAGCATTCACCACAACATAAAATTCTATTCAACATAACATTGGTATTGTTGTTGGTTTGCTTTTGGAATGCATAGAATATACTATCAATAGGTGATTCCTTGATAAGGGCATCGATATTAAAAGACCTCAATTTACAAGTACCCTTTAAATTGTTTCCCTCAACAATCACTAGTAGAGTTCACTTTCATAATTAAGGAATTCAACTACCCTTCTAACAATATCTGCACGACTAATTATGTTGGCTAGCTCAATAGTTGCATCCACTGCTTATCTTTGCTTTCTGTGATCCAATGTCATCCTTGGAACCCATAAGTTATGGAAGAATTCTTTTTCAAATAGTGTAAAATCATCTCTTGAAAATAAAAATGAAAGTACTATGATGTTCATCCAATGAACTTTAGGGTTTCCAAGGTCACATAATAGGGAAAGTGGAATGGAGGCTATCACATGCACTTAAGGTTATTTTTAGTTTATTTCCCCTTCCTCACCCCTCCTACCATTATCATTCAATTATTTTATGCCAATCAAATGTTGAATTTTTAGGGTACAAAGTGGTAAATTACTTTTCTCATGATTCTCCATTATATTTAGTAAGAGGAAATAAGACAAAAATCCTATTTGAGTCCTTGGCTTAATAGCTTTGGTACACCCATAAAATTTGTGATTGAGTTTTTTTTTTCTATTATCCTCTTATTTATGTGATCTCATGTTTCGAAAAAAGTTTTTCTCATGATCTTGATATTTAGATTCCCTTCTTCAAACATAGGATCTTTGTTGACCATATTCTTAGCAGATCATATTCTTTTTTTCCAACTATTTGCTATTGGTATTTGCAATATTGATTGCAATGATCCTCTTCTTCTCATACAAATATTTCACCTCAAAAATTTTAGTTCTAAGTTGTAATGAGATAAGAAATTTAGTGCCAAAGATAATTTTTGTAAGGAATTAAAGTTGCAAAAATAATTCCTAAACATTCAATATTCTGGGGAGAGTAGCAATCAACCTACTTTAAATTCATGTACAACTAGAACATTAAGTAAACAATCTATTGTATTACATTTATAGTGAAATAGAACATACGAAAAATTTATTGCAAACTTATTTACAATCAACAAAACATGTGATAATCTGCTATAAATTTATTTTAGAGGTCTAAAATGATCTACAACCATATATATTCATATGGGAAGCCCTTAATTTCTATACAAGAAATATTTTATAATAGTTAATGTGTTCCTTATAATCTCATAATTAAGCATTTAGCCTCTATCTAGTTGCATTTAATTTATACCAAAAATATACAAGAATAATAAAAAATTCACACATACCTAGAAAAAGAGAGATACAAATTTGATGGGAAAAACCCTTTCGAGAAACAATCCTAGGAAATAAATCAAGACTAGACTCCTATGTAGAGATTTATTACCAAATTTACATTGAACAATCCTCCTATGAAAAGCTCCAAATCCTCCCCTTTTTTCCTTGTGCTAAACTTAAATGATGAAGATAATATAAAATGAATTCCAATGCCTACTTAAGTAAGTAGAGGAGTTGTGGATGAATAAGATAAGATAGAACAGTTGACTCAAATCTAACTATTAAATGTTTTTCCATCAAGTCTCTAGTTTCACCTTCAATTAAGGGAGTTGCTTCACTTAACTCCACCACCTAGCTCATCCTTATCCTAAGAATGTGCCCCACATGCTTTAAGTAATATAAATTTCCAATTAGGGCGTTAATTTCTAGACACCTCAATTTAATACATTATTTCATCAACTTTTTTACATAATTAATTTGTAAGTAAATACTTTTAGGGACACATCATCTAAGTTTGGTGGGATGCCCTATTACAATAATTCATTATTAGAATTTACATGATATGGGACACCATATTCTAATAATCTTCCAGTTGTTGAATATCATACAAAAAATGTGAAACCATGCTAAGGAAAAAGGGCAACCATACCCATAGTCGTAACACACCATAGAAACTTCTCTATATTGATTGGTTTAGTAAGAGCATCTGCAACATTTCTCCAAGGTAGCCACCTTCTCTAGCTTGACACATCCATCCTCCATCATATCTCTCATGAAGTGATACTGCACATCAATGTGCTTAGTCCATACATGAAATGTCAAATTCTTTGCCAAACTAATTGCACTTTGACTGTCACACCAAATTTGTAGAACTCCTTAATCAACTCCACGTCCATACAAAGTTATATCAACCATTTAACCTCATAGGCATGAATAGCTACCATATACTCTACCTCTATCATGAACAAAGTGACCACAACCTATCACTTAATAATCCAACTAATATCCCCTCCATAAGAGCTAAATATGTAGCCACTAATAGATCTCCTAGAATCAACATCACCTACCTAATTTGATTATATAAACATCTATATATCAATCTAGAAGCCTAAGAGAAACCTAGTAACAAATGGAGTAGTTAATGAAACCAACCAAATACCTTAATACTATCTTCACTACTACCCAATGTTCTTGTCCTAGGTTATCCTTAAACTTACTCAAAACTCGCATTGCTTGGGCAATGTATGGATGAGTACATACCATAGCATTCATCAAATTGTTTTTTTTTTTTTAACATGGTGGAATATGTAGCCGCCATGAATCCGGGCAAGCTACCCAGCTTTTATGGCCGCCATAGTATTCTACGTTGTTTGCCCCAGAAGCCGCCACACAGATCTTCACGTAGTCCACCCCTATAATCGCCATGCCACAATCATTTTAAACCTCTTATGCCACTGAAAGCACCCGTAAAGGGACAAGCGTTCAGTCTGGCGAGGCCCGAGATTTGAAGCATTCATCAAATTGTTAACTATACTAGAATAAGGTACCAAACTCATGCTTCCATATCCATAGAGGTGGATGGGCATTTTTCATAGGTCAAATTAGTTCCTACATCAATTAGAACCCCAATTGCTTTGCTCTTATCCATGTGAAACTACTATAAGATAGTGGAAACTTACTTTTAATGGCTCAAACAATGTTTCATGTGTTTGCTACCTCTACCAATATCCATCCCTAGAATCAATCTTGCTGCCCCTAAATCCTTCATCTCAAAGTTTAGGGAAAGCTGAGTTTTTAAGGTCCTAATCATCTCTTTACTATTCCCTATCAACATGTCATCGACATACAATGTGATAATAGTAAACCAATCATTATCTTGTTTATAATATACACAATGATCTGATTTTGACCTTACAAAACCCAATTTCAGTACATAGGAATCAAATTTCTTGTACCACATTCTAGGAGATTGCTTTAGCCCATAAAGAGACTTATGTAAACGGCAAACCAATTTTTCTTTGCTTTTCACAATGTAGTGCTTTGGTTGTGACATATAGATCTCCTCCTCCAAATCTCCATGTAAAAAAGTTGTTTTCACGTCCATTTGTTCTACTTCCAAATCATATGAGGCTGCCACTGAAAGTAGAAGTCTAATGGAGGTCAACTTCACAACCGGAGAGAAGATCTCACCAAAATCTATTCCCTCAACTTGGGAATAACCTTTTGCAACCAATCTTGCTTTGTATTTGTCTATGTTTTCATCCACAACCTACGTCCTTTTTAAAACACATTTACATCTATTTCCTTCCCTTAGGTAAATGAACAAGGTCCCAAGTGCCATTTTTCTTGAGTGCAGCCATCTCCTCATCCATGGCATCTTTCCAAAAACTATTGTCCTTCATCCGCAAAGCCTCCTTTACACTAAGAGGCTCATCCAAGTTAGTAGACAAAGCAAAAATACAATTTAAACTAGGTGGGCTATACCTTTTTGGTTGTTGTCTTGGTCATATGGATCCCGCAATACGATGGGATTGAGGTTGAGGCTCCTAATACTCATTGAACTCATCATGAATATCCAAAAGATACTCCTCATTAAGCCCATCATAAGCATAATTCTCATCATCATCATCATCTCCATGTGCATTTTTGTTTATTTTTTGTTCAAATTGCACAACTTATTTTGATGTTTTACTTTGCTCCTCCTCTAAAAAATCCTTGATCTCCATAAAGATCATATATTGGCTCCAAACAACCTTATCCATGATTGGGTTTCAAATCCTGTATCCTTTTATCCCATCATTGTATCCAATGATGATATATTTCTCTACTTTGTAATCAAATTTCAATCTCTTCACCTTAGGCATATGCACATATGCCTTGCAACCAAACACTCTAAGGTGTCTTAATGAGGACTTTTTATCCGTCCAAACCCCCATAGGGGTTTCATCAACAAGAGTTGATGTAAGAGACCTGTTAATGTAGAGACACATTGTATTAACTACTTCATCCTAAAAATTATATTCTAGACCAACACTACTTAGCATACTCCTAGCCCTCTCCATAAGTGTTCTATTCATACTTTTAGCAACTATATTTCGTTGAAGTGTATAATGAGTTATCTTATATTGCTTAATTCCATGCTCCCTGCAAAAATTATCAAATTCTTTGCTACAAAACTCTCCTCCATTGTCTGTTCTAAGAGACTTAATCTTTCTTCTTGTTTTGTTCTTTAACAAAAGCTTTGAACTTTTTGAACTCAACAAACACTTCATATTTTCTCCTTAAATAATAAACCCATGTCATTTGTAAATGTTCATAAATGAAAGATACATAATGATTTAGATAGTGAAGGTGCATCAATTGGACCACATACATCACTATGCACTAAATCAAGTAAGTCCTTGCATCTATGAGAGCTTGAGTAAAATTTAACTAATTTTTGTTTTTCTTTAGACAATTTTTTTCAAAACTCGAAATCAAAGGAAACATAATTTATCCCCTAAGGTTTTTACTCAACAAGATTTTAAGAGCTTTGTCACCAATGTGACCAAGACCGTAATTCCATAACATAATCTTATATGGTGGTAAGTTGTTACCTGAAATTGATGTACTATTGTATGCAATCATCTTAGCATCAAGACAAAACAGTGTCCCATCACGTTCTCCTTTAGAAAGTATTGTTTATATGTGAACCAATAAAAAATAAGGCTCAATTGCCTAAAGGTAAGTCTAAGGTTTCAAAGAAGTCAAACACTTACAAGTACTCTAAAGAGAAGGGCATTCCACAAAAAACTATATTATTTCAAAGTAGAAGAAGATTGAGATAAATCTATTGAGGGTTGGAGACAAGATTTCAGGTGATGAAGATGGCAAAACAGAGGCCCACTAAAGCATCCATTATAGGAGGTGCTATCTCTAATGCCTTCTCTTCTTGGTCCCCTTATCTTAGATTATGGGGGTTATTCAAATATGTGTAATATGGTCTTATTAGGCTAGGGCCAAAATATAAAGTGTTTATCAGCACTAGTAATGTAGTCTAGGGGATCTGAGTGTGTAATCCTATTGAAATTCATCATTTATGTAAGTCTATGAGCATGTTCTTGTAAGCCTAATGCCCTCCTTTCATATTTAAATCAAAAATCATTTTAAATGACAGTTTGGTATAGGAATTTGATTTTTCTAATTTAAGTGATAATATACCAAATCTTCTAAAGGGCATAACATTTGCATACATAAATATTTTTAAATTGCACTATTTTTTGAGCTCTACATAGTGGTGAAATTAGTTTACAAACTTTCTACAATTATGCTTAGGGTTTTGAGTGTAAAATAGATTCCTTAAGGTATGTTACTTGGCACAATGGATGAAATTATAGAACTTGGTTAGTTCAAATGGTAGGATTATGCAAAATTAAGAGTATTTGGTTAATATTCAATAATGAAATAGGTCTTAGTGATCATGAACTCAATAAGACAAAAGAGGAAGCCCTTGGATTCCTTTTCATGTTGGTGGAATCGGATGTACTTTTCCACATCAAAGAGAAATCTAATCCTATTGATGTATGGTGTACTTTGAAAGGTCTCAATGGGAAAGTAAGTATTAATGAAGTTAACAAAATAGAGATAGGTCTTTTTAATTTTACAACTTTAGATTTAGTAATGTTGAAGACTACATATCTCACTTAAAATTTCTAAAAGTTGATCTAGCTATAGTAGGAGGTAAGGTAAAGAGTGATGAAGAGTATGTCAAATCTATTACTTCCAATATTTCTCCTTCCTTTCATATAGTTGGATTGGTTCTTTATGTGAATGTTATGACTATCAAAGATCCACAACCCATCTCTCTTGAAGGACTTTTCAAGCTTATAATCCATTATGAAGTTACAATGAAGAATTGTGGAGCTCTTTCTCATACACAAACTCATCTAAAAAAGTTAAAGTAATCAAAACTAAGTCTTGGTTTCCTAAGGGTTAGTCTAAGATTTCAAAGAAGTGAAATACTTACAAGTAATCTAAAGAGAAAGGACATTCCATCGAAAATTGTATTACAAAGATGAAGAAGATTGAGACAATACTCTTGAGGGTTGGACACGAGCTTTTTTATGATGAAATGACAAAGCAAAGGCCCACTAAAGCATCCATTATAGCTGGAGGTTTTACCTCTAATTCCTTCTTTTCTTGGCCCGCTTAGCCAAGATTATGGGCTTTGTTAAAATATGCATAATATGATCTTATTAGATCAAGGCCAAAATGTAATGAAGTGCTTATGAGCACTATTAATATAGCCCAGGGGCATGTGAGTATGTAAGTCTATTGGAATTCATCATTGAAGCCTATGGACATGTTATTGTTATCCTAACGACACCTTTCATATTTCACCCTTTGTGGTACTGGTTAATCCACCTTTATGGATAACCTTGCTTAAAAGATATAATTTATTATTATTCTACTGTAAAGTTAATAGAATGTAATAGAATGGAATATCACTATAAATACTCCTCAATGAAGATTCATTTGTATCATAAATTTTAATAGAATGTAATATGTTGGGGTGCCTATAGGTACCCACCCTCTACTTTTTATCATCTCTTTCGTACCTTCATTTATTATTGTCATATTTTAGTCGCTTCTTTTCTATATAATTATGATGATGAATGCATGTTTCGTAATGTTTTTGAAAAATATTATAAATTTGAACAACAAAAGGGAAGAAAATCAATGTCCGTTCCTTTTATAACTATTATTGGAACCATAGTCAAGGAATCGTAAATAATGTAATCATTGACATATCCTGGTGAGAGGATACGTAGGACCCACGAAAGGGCCATGGCCGATTCTCTCTTCCAAGAGACGGCCGTATCTCCGTCATTTAATTTGGTTCCAGGAAGGTGCGAGTTTCACGGCTTCCGCGCTGTGAGTGGTCGGCGTGTTAGATGTTGACAGGCAGTGATAGGTCTCAACGAGCACAGGCGAGGGGTTGATCGCCAGTAACCGGAGAGGAAGCCGGTTGTCCAAGGCTTTCAGTTTAATGGTAAAATTACGAATGTTAATATATATATACCCACGTGAATTCTGCAATAGGTATTAATGAAAAATCAAAATCTTGTAAGTAAAAAGTAAACGAGCTCTTGGTATGTACCTGGAAAAGAAATTGAAAAATTATTTTATTAATAACTTGGATATTGTGGACTTGTCGAAGAAATTCAAGTCCGCTCTTTGTCATTCAATTTACTTTTTGACAAGGTTAAATCTACAATTTAGTAGATTGGAATCTAAGGTTTTTAAATTAAGATTGTTGATTGATTTCTATAATATTGAAGAGTGGATTAATAATTTTTAAAAAATTACATTAATATATTATTTTAGTAGGAAATTAAGGTATTTTATTAATTATATCAATATAATTTTATAATATTTTTTTTGTTGATCTTGATCAAGTTGTTATATTCTTTTATATGTTTTACATGTATTATATAATTCACCTTTTGCTTTGCTTAATACTGGTTTTAGTTACCACATGTTACATTGAAAAAAATATTTTTAAATTAGTTATACTAAATTGAAATAACTATTTTTTTTCCTTGAAAAAATTATGATTTTACATTAAGCAATTTTTTTATAACTTTAATAGTAACCTAAAAATTAGGCCACCAACTTAGTTAGCTATCTCTAGCATACAAATTGTCATATTATCAACACATATCCTTTAAAACAATGATTTTTGAGTTTTTAAAAAACTGTTTTAACCATCTTTGTTTGTTAAAAAATTATAAACATGTTAATTTGAAAACTAATATTTCATTATTAGCATCACAATTACTTAATATGGAATTTGGATTAACATGTTTGATTAATCCTCCCACGCAAATATATGAACTAGTTGCTATAAATAACCTTCTCTAAATCCATGTACTAAACATGTAGTTACTCCTTTAAAAATTTATATATTTTCCTATTGGACATACCTAATTGTAAAATCTTCACTTTTGTCTATAAATAACCTTCTCTAAATCCATGTACTAAACATGTAGTTACTTCTTTAAAAATTTATATATTTTCCTATTGGACATACCTAATTGTAAAATCTTCACTTTTATCTATAACTATTTGAGAGACTATGAGTAGTAGATCAAGTGGCTATTAGCTTGCCGACGGTTTCGTCCATCCCTCTCCTTATAACTCTTATCCCAATCACAGGATGAGGTCGTATAATTGCAGATTACGTCTCTTCTTTCGGCCCTTGGGTGAGATGCTTTTTGGGAAATTTCTTCCTTCCTATATATATTCACGCACGTATTTTCCATCTTCATCTTAACAAATCGAGTCCAGTCCAAGTGCTCACCATGAGACTTCCGCCGTCCTGCTGCCATCTCACGCAAACGCAAGCAAAAGTCGATGACGATGAAGATAAATATTCATCTGAAGGTAATATGAAGGATCGTCTGCAGATGGTTCAACATCTGATCGAAACATGTCTCCTCTTTCAGATGGATCGTCACCAGTGCGTGCAAGCCCTTGCCACGCATGCGCATATTCACCCCGCCCTCACCCTTGCAGGTATTTACCGTTTACATTTCTGTTTCTATATATTCCATCGCTTTTTGCTTGGCATACAATATGCATACCAGCTTGGTTATACGTTTTCAGTGATACTGTAATTACAATTGGTGTGATAATGGCAGTTTGGAAGGGGCTGTTAAAGGAGAACAAGGATTTCTTCCAAGCCTATTTTGTAAACAGATCACAGAAAAACAATGCTGATCACGTTCCGGGTGCTAAATACTGTTAAGTATCGTAGAGCGTGTAAGTTAAGAGTTCTTATTTTTGTTTTGTTTTCAAAGTAATTGCTTACAGAAATTTCGAACTTGTGTGTGGAGAATGCCCAGACAGAGATCCAGAAGACATTCTAAGGCAGACAAGAAGAAAGTGAAGAATCCGAAGGGCTTATGCAGGCTTGATATGAGTCATGTAACTGTGCATTAATATTTGCCTTCATACATAGATTGTCTCACTAGTAAGTACTCAATGCGTATGTGTAGGTCTTGAAAAGATATTAAAATATTTTGTTAACCTTTGAATGCAAAGCTGTTTGTAGACATTGCAGAGGAAGGAATAAACTAAATTTCATCAGGATTAAATGAATGTTGTATAGGTTTTCAAAACCTATTTTTGTATGTGTATATATATTTAAGAAAAAATAAAAATATAATGTGAAATGAAATTTGAGTTATGCCAGATATTTTCTAATTTGGTTTTTCTAATTTAGCTTAAGGTTCTGGTAGATCTGTCAAATTCATTTTTAATATATATATATATATATATATCAAATAATAATAATAATAGGAAGAAGAAGAGGAGTAAAACTTTAATTTTTACAATTTTTTATTAATTTTAAATTTTTACAATTTAAAAAAAAATTATATTTATTTTTAAAATGAGGTTTTGTAAATATAAAATATATATTTTTTAATAAAATTTTTATTAAAAATAATAGTATATATATAGATGGGTTAAAATACTTTTTCGCAATTCCATATATATTATAACGAACATTGCAATACGTATAAATAACTTTTATATTGTTATATTGAACACATAACGGGCTCCTAATAATACATTAATGATTTTATTTTAATTTTTTTATTTTTAAATATGTGTATTTAATATGTTTATATATATATATATATATATATATATATATATATATATATAATAAACTAATGATTTTATTTTAATTTTTTTATTTTTAAATATGTGTATTTAATATGTTTATATATATATATATATATAATTTAGTTTATTTGTTAAAGTTTATTTAATAAAAATATTTAACTCACAAAAATTTATTAGGATTCATTTGCTGAGTATCATAAAAAATATTGGTTGTCATATTATCAAATGATTTACTAAAATATCATAATAACATGGTAAAGATGTAAGATATAATAATATTTGTTAAAATATCATAATTATTTTTTTATAAATTTTAAATTGTGGAAAATATTTAATTTAATATTAATATCAATTAAAAAATTTAATAATATATATATTTTTTATTGAATATCATTTACAAATATTTACAAATATCAGCGTTCCGTCGAGCAAAGATAAGAAGAATCGACCTCACAACCACATGGATGATAATACTTAGGCAACTGTCATTACAATAAACACCATTAGTCAAATAACATTCTTTCACTTCTGTTTTCAATATATATATGAGAGTGGATGATAATACTTAGGCAACTGTCATTACAATAAATACCATTAATCAAATAACATTCTTTCACTTCTGTTTTCAATATATATATGAGAGTAATCTAGGTGAAACATTTTAATTCAAACCTCAGATGAAGACGATTTTAAATTATGCATGTCACATCCATTTTTTTTTTTTTTGTACAAGATTCGGTCCTTTACCGGAAGACATGGACATGGACTTATGTCTCTTTTCCGTCTTTCCATCAGATTGGCAAATATATGAACGTAGAAAAGGTCAATGTCACTTCAAGAAAGATGGGAAAAATGGTCACGCAAGAATAATGATCGTCCGCCATCCAGAAAAAGGAGTCCTTTCATATTAACAATGATTGAATATTTATGCATTTAATCTTTTATCACTGGTTAAGCGATAGAAACGGCCAAAGCTCTTAAATTTCTTTTTATAAATATTAAACTTGCATGACGTCTAAGATGACAAATGGAAATCTTGTTGTGATTAATAACTAGGGTAGTGGCAGAAGAAGTACTGCATTGTGATTAGTAACAGCGCAGAAGAAGTACTGCATTGTGATTAATAACTAGGGTAGTGGTAGTAACAGCGCAGGGGTGGTTGGTAAATGTATTGAAATGACTGATGTGTAAAAGCTTGTCAGTCATATTAGATTCGGAATATCTAATATATTAGATTGGTAAATGCATTGAAATGAGTGATGTATAAAAGGTTGTCAGTCATATTAGATCCATCGTGATTGGGAATAGCTAAGGTAGGGGACAACCACACAAGTTGTAGGTTTCCATCGTGCAAATGGTGGCCATTCAATCTTTGAGATAGATTAGGTACGCATAAGCTTATTAGGTAGTAACAGGCGCAGCACATGGTACAGCTCGCTTCCAAACTGGTTATAAACATTACAAACTTCACATTTGGAATAAACTAAAAACCATGATTGAGATGAAATGTAAGATGTTTCTACAGAAACAATACTTATAAAAAAACGTTGAAAATTTAAAGTTGAGTTTTTATAAAAAATAAAGTTATATAATATATTTTGATAACTAAAATATAATTAAAATAATTATATATTAAATAAATAATATTATCTATAACTTTTACTTTATCTTTTTGAAAGTTATTAATAAATTGTTTGAAAATGAACATATAAAAAGTTCTAATAATTTGACGATAAAAATTTAAAATTCAATTTTTTATAAATAATAAAGTTATACATTATATTTTAATTAAAAAAATATTAAATAAATAATTATATATTAAATAAATAATATCATTTACAACTTTTAGATTATCTTTTAAAATTTATCAAAAAATTGTTTGAAAGTGAAACGAAGGCATGTGCAAAAGATTCATGGGCGACATAAAATATTTTCCCTCATCAAAGCCATGGAAAGAAGTCGGACTATTTTGGATCGTGGCCCTACTTTGGCATATGTGAATTATAAATTGGTGGTGGTTGTTATTACTCCAACTCAGATGATATCAGTTTCCTCGTATTTAAAATCAAATAAATTAAAAAAACTATAGTTATGTAATTGTGCATTAATAAGATTTGCTTTCATAGACAAATTGGCGGCATGCTCCATTGACTCACTAGTAAGTACTTAATGCGTGTGTGTTGGTCTTGAAAAGATATTAAAATATTTTGTTTTCCTTTGAGTTCAAAGGTGATTGTAGACATTGCAGAGGAAGGAGTAAACTAAAGTTCATCAGGATTAAATTAGTATTTTGCAGTCTCAAGTTACGTGCTATATAAGTTTTCAAAACCTATTTTTATATGTATATTTATTTAATAAAAATAAAAAATATATTTTTGTATATATATTTATTTAATAAAAATAAAAATATAATGTAAAACAAAGTTTGAGTTAATGCGAAACATTTTCTAATTTGGTTGGTCTAATTTAGTGTAAGGCTGTTATTTACAGCAAGATAGATAGGTAGATCTGTCAAATTCATTTTTAATTTAATTATAATTTTTGTAGAAAGAAAATGGTAAGACTTTAATATTTAACAATATTTTTATTAATTTAATTTTAAAAAAATTAATGAGACATTACGTGTAAGTATAGTCATATTTATTTTAGCGTGCCAGATGTAAACAAAATATATATTCTTTTAATTTTATTAAAAATAATATTTATAATTTTATTATTGTAATTATTAAAAACAATAATTATAGTTTATTTATTTTTAATAATTTTTTTTTTATATAAGAAAATAATTTATTTAATAATTTTTTTCGTCAGTAAAAAATTGTTCACAACCACATTAATAAGTTAATAAATATAGTTTTATTAATATGCGAGCGCTTTGGCATATTGACTGCATTTGTGCTTTTCGTCCAACAACATGCTTTATTTTAAAGGTTTTTTTTTTTAAAGCTTTAGAAACAATTTAAAAATATCGTGGCTTTTATAAGTTGCATGTTTATGTACATATGATACAAGTTCGGTGGCACTTTCTTTTATACAAAGTGTTTTAAATGTTGGATACCTACCGAAATAGGTAAAATTTGGTCATTAGTACTCACCAATTCAAACATGTTGTAATTTTATTTTACAATCATTTTGTAAGGTTCGGATTCGAATAAGTTAAACTTTTGGTACTTTTTCAGTTCTGTTATGTTTTCGTCTCACTTCCGTTAAGTTGTTTATTTGGAAGTATTATGATGAATCTTTGTTATTGAACCATCTCTTGGTACTGGTTTGGTGTTTTCAAAAGTAATCATAAGTTTTTTCTTTTTATTCCTCTAAAAAATAGTAATTCTATCATCCGGTCCTCAATCAACTTATGTCTGGGTGTTCTCATCTATCTATTAACTTTATTGTTAGTAACTCTAGATGCAAGACTGCTTCTTTTTCATAGATTAAGAAGTGTGGTGAGGCCTTTAATACCTTTTTTACTATGATGCAATTTGCCCATAAGACCTGAATAAGCATTAAATGCTAGTTCTTTTGATTTTCTCCAATAATCCTCTTGTTGATTCTCAACAAGTTTTTATTAGTAGACTCTTCTAGTCCATTCTCCTGCAGATAATAGCTAAAGGATGTCTTTAAGTAGATATCATATCTGCTAGTAAAATCTATAAGCTTAGCACCTATGAAGGTGGGCCCATTGTCTCCCAATATGATAGTCGAAATACTAAATCTTATTATCAACTTCTCTAAAAATTTATTCATGGTCTCTTGATCGACCATTTTTTGTTGCTACTACTTTTGATCGCTTAGTAAAATAATCAGTCGTAGTTAGGATGAATTTGGGTTGATGAGTCCATTGAAGTCAAGCCTCCATTCGAAGAAAGGCTCCTCTACAATGATCAGTTATAAGGGGAACACCAAGTTTCTTCTTCTGACAATAAACATGTGGTACCTCTCACAAATTTCAGCTATTTTGAATACATTTGTAAACATGAAAGGCCAATAATACCTAGCCTAAATAATCTTAGTTGCAGTAGTATATGTCGAATAGTGACCTCTGAACAAGCCAAAATGAAATTCAACTAGTACTTTTGTTGCTTGTTCTGTCCAGATGCATTGGAGAAGGACTCCATAAATTTTTTTCCTAAATAATCCTTCTAGTAAAAAAACATAGTTGTAGATTACGTTTGTTTTGTGGGTCCTTGGCTGAATCCACCAAAGAAATTAATGTAAACAATAATAAAAGCATAAAGGCAAAAAAAATTTATACCAGAAATTTAAAATTTTTAATTGGGGTCTCCAATTAGGGTCAGGGTGAGTTGTGTTATGCAACAACAAATGACAACTCTGAAGGAAAATGCTCCTAAGGATTTTGCGATGAAGAACCCTCCCTAAAACTAGTGAAACCTTTAATTAGAAAAAATCAACAAACTGCTATACATCCATAGCCAGAGTTAGATAAATCTTGTTCAAAGTAATGCTCCATTCTGCCTTAGCTCCAAGTGTGTGTAAGTGCATTCATTCCTATTCTTGAATCAATAAAAAATTCACCAATTAAGCTTGAAATTAGGTTATTTTATATCACTCTTTATTTAAATTTACTTTGACATTGCTCCACTACTAGCCAAGCATTTATATCCCTAATGGAGATGTCCTTAATCCCTCTTAAGACCTTGCTCTACTGCTAGCCAAACGTCTATAGCCTCGGTAGAGATTATTTGAATCACCCAAAGCACTTGAGTTTATGCTTTTTCATATATATATATATATATATATATATATATATATATATATATATATATATATATATATATATATATATATATATATATTGTAAATGCATAAGTGTGTATGGGGTTGGGGATTGATAAGACTAAGAATGGAGTGTATAAATTAATTTTTTCCTAACCATCAAGCTCAAAAGGTTACATTTCTATGACTCAAGAACTTTCCTAAGGTGTTTGAAATATGGAGCTTCAACATTACTTAGCAATATCTCAAGTTCAATATGCTTTAGCTCTAATATAATGGATAGACACCAATAGTTTGATTATACCAATCATTAACTCCACTAAACTTCAAAGAAAACTCTTTCATTCCCAATTTTTATTATAGCACTTATAACTTAGAATAACCATAAGTCAATTGCATATGAACAACCCATCCCAAGTGAGGGAAAATATACTAACAATCATAAAAATATTCAAAAAATTATCAAACTCAAGTAACACTGCAAGGTAATAAATTGCATAAAATAATAGTCTTTTCCATTCATTTGTGAAATACATGTTTGTTGCCCCTGATTTTTCTGAAACCTGCAATCAACTTGTAGATCTCATAACTTTTGGTTTACAAATACGTTTTGCATGTGTCATACACCATTAGAAAGGTTATTTGTGTAGAATATGCCTACAACATTTCATTGAATTATGAGGAATTTTAGTCCCTCAAATTTTTACTATCCCATGTTGTTGCAATTTTGTTTTTTTTTTTGTTGAGATTTTTTGCTACAATTTTTTTGTTGAGTTTTTTGCTGCAATTTTTGTTTTTTTTGCTGAGTTTTATGCTGCAATTTTTTTTTTTTGAGTTTTTGTTGCAATTTTAATTTTTGAAGTTGTGCTTGAAATACTTCAATAGCATAGTATAAACTAGAAACATACTCAAAACTAAGAGGATGAAGGAAATAATCAAACTCTATTTGAAAGTTAAAAAATTTAATTGAGGATAGCATGAATGCATTAAGGATATTAAAACAAAACCAACAAATTATAATCAAATCAAGCAAATCACACCAAAATGATTATTTAGAAGGTAGGACTGAAATACCCTTTAAGGATGAAAGTAATGCTTGAGGAACTATCCATTCATAGGTAATGAAACATCCTTTCTAGTTAGACTCTTGATTCTAAAGGTATTCCCTCTTAAGATTTTAGAGATTTGAAAGAGACCTAACCAAAGGTTATCAGACTTCTCATGGTCTCCGTTATTTTCATGGGCTTTGTTCCATAGCAAACCTAAATCAACAATTTTGAAAGCCTTTACCTTGGCCCTCTTGTCAAACCACCTTTTGATCACTCCTTGGTGTTTGCTAAGGTGTTGTATGGCATCCTCTCTCTTCTCATCTAGGCTCATCAAGTTTTTTAGCCTTGCTTTAATTTTAGCCTTCTTCTCTAGGAAATCTTGCATAAAATACAATTTTAAAATCTTCAAGTTGGTAGGGAAAATGGGATCTTGTCCATACACTAAATGATAGGGAGATGTGCCTATGGAAGACTTGACCCTTGTCCTATTTGCCCACAAAGTATAATTTAATTTTTTGTCCTAGTCTCTAAGGTTCTTCTTTAAAAAGAAAATTATTATAGTTAGCAAGTTCTTGTAGTGGACTCAGCTAGACCATTCCCTTGGGGATAGTAATTTGAAGAAAATTTTAGAGTAAATTTATTATCATAGGTCCACTCAACAAACTTGTTGGAAGAGAAAGAAGAACCATTATCACTAACTAAAGCATATGATATTCCAAATCTAGTAACAATGTGCTCTTCAAAAAATTGAATAACTACCTCTATGGTGCAGTTATTTGTGGCTTGAGCTTCAATCCAATGAGTGTAGTAGTCTATGGTAGTTAGGATGTACTTGTGGATGTCTAAATAATGAGGGTTTATGACTCCTATGAAATATAATCCCCATTGAGAAAATAGATGAGCTTGAAAGAATAGTTGCAAAGGCATGGAAATATTCCTTTCCATGTTGGTAGAGACTTTGCATATATGAAATGACCTAATATGTGTATGAGAACATTTAAAGACATTAGGTAAATAATATCCTAACCTTAATAGTTGATGTGATGTGGCATTCCCTGAACCATGTCTGATCCCATATCTTGTATGGAAATCTTCAATAACTTTGGCAACCTCATTCTTGCTTAAACATCTCAAGTAAATGCCTTCATGATTTTTCCTATACAAGATACCAAATTTAATCATAAACTATATGCTCTTAAGATGAAGTGCTCTCCTTTGTATACTATTTAAATGGCTGGGGCAATTACCATGCAATAAATAATAAATATCTTTATACCATTCATCACTTGTTATTTCCTCCATAGAATATTGTTGGTATGAAATCATGTGATCAATCTTAGCCAAAGTTTGAGATAGCCCTTATCCTCAAACAATTTTCATAGGATGAATCTCTAATTTAGATTCTTGTAAAGTAGACATCCATTTTCCTCTCTTCTCACCCAACTCATTTTGCATGAGCATTGACTTCACAACTGGGTCAAGGACTATAGCAAAGACTTTGCTATGCAAAATGTAATACCTAAATATTTTAACAACTCTAAACAATGCAAAGGCTTGTTTATCTAGGAATGAGTACCTCAATTATGCATCATCCAAGGGAAAACTATTGAATGCTATGGGTATTTCATCTCCATTTTCCTATCTTTGAGTTAAAAATCCTGCAATTGAATGCTTAAATGCAAATAAATATATATATATTATGCCTTAGTGTGTTAAAGACTAATCAGAACAAGAGCATTCACAATTGTCTTCTTGATTTCTTAAAAGGCAATTTGGGTCTCTTCATACCATGTAAGCTTAGAATATTTCTTTAGCATAACATTAAAAGGTTGAACTATTTCTACGAAACTAGAAATAAACTTCCTCACAAAATTAATTTTCTTAAAGAAAGACCTTAATTCCTTTTTGCTTCCTAGAAGGGGAATCTTCTGAATAGTCTCAATCCTATATGGATCAACGAAGATACCAGTATCAGAGATAATATGTCCTAAGAGCTTCCTTGTAGTTACTCCAAAAATACATTTCTTAGTATTTAAAGAAATTCCATGCCTTCTACATCCTTGAAATATTTTTCTCAAATCCTCAACATGATTTGCATGAATATTAGAAAACACGGGCAGGTCATCCATATATGAGATATTTAAATGTTATATCCATGACTCTTTGAAGATTTTCTCCTACATTAATCAATCCATATGGTGTTCTTCTATAGGTAAAAGTACCCCACTTAGTTGTGAATGCTATTTTGGGCCTATCCTTAGGATCTAAACTATCATGATCTGATTGTACTTTGAGTAGCCATCTAAAAAGGACATCATTTGAGAGTCATTTATGATTTGTAATATCTCATCCAATGAGGGTAGGGAATAATTATATTTATTAGAAGCCTTCTTAAGGTTTCTAAAGTCAATGCAAAGGTGTATCTCCCCATTATTTTTCTTGAAAATAACCATATTAGCAACCCATGTGGAATATCTTATTAGAAAAATGATACATATTGCCAATAATGTTTGTATTTATTTAAAAATAAGAGGTTCTAATAAAGGATTGACTGGTCTCCATTTTTTACTTAAAGTTTTAGCTCCTGGTTTTAGAGGAATAGTGTGGGTTATGATAGAAGTATCATATGTTTTCAAACCCTCATAACTCTAGGCTATATCATCCCTATAATCCTTCAAGGCTTGAATTATTCCCTCCTTTTCTTCTTTAGTGCACTCTTTTCCTATGAAAACATTCGGAGGGTTCTCAACACTTCCCATTTCATAGGATTGGTATGCTTATTTATTAGGTGCAACATTGTGTTATCCACAAGCATGAAAATCCATATCAAAGAGTCTTTCTAGATAAATCATACTTTTGGGAATACCATTGGTTTTAGGAGTGGTCTCACCTTCATCATCCAATTCAGTATGATCTCTATTTTCTTCATTAATAACTTGAGATTCAAAAAAACTTAAATTAGTGATGAAGTCTAGAATGTGTACATCATCATTAAAAATTTAAAAATTATGAACATTATCAGGAATAGCAGGAATGGTAACTAGCTCTATTGAAAATATTTTTACTTTGACATGAGCAACTAGTTCCAAAGTGCTAGTTGCTACTGCCAATGAATCAGTAGTGTGATTCTTCTTGTGTGAGATGGTTTGAATATTAAAAGTACTAAACTCTTTAAGCAAATCCTGCACTCTATTATGATTGCAAGCAGGATGTTTATCATGATAAGCATAATTATTTTTTATTTAACTAGTTACTAATTATAAATCACCAAAAAAATGTAGATTTTTTACTCCTTTTTTAATAGAAAGCTTAAGACAATGAATAAAAGCTTCATATTTTGTAACATTACAAGTGCACAAAAATTATAATCTATAGGTAGCTAAGAAGGACTTACCTTTGGGATTTATTAATTTGATTTTTATACCACTACCATGCTTGCTCTTGGATCCATCAAACTTGAGATCCACATTGATCAATCTCAACGTTTTGTTCATCTATTGGAGTTTTAGAAATTATACTGATATCTTCTTATTTACTTTTCATAGTAACAATGTAAATCCTAAATTTTGGTTCATCTAAAGAAATATCATTGACATTGTTGTAATCCATGATTAGATATTTTAATATAGGCTCTCTATATACCCTAATTTAATTTGCTATACCATGCAAAAGAAGCCACATATGAGATAAGTGTGTTGCCATATAGCCATTCAAAGTCCTAGATCAATCATGACTAAGCAACATCCCATATCTATCTAGAATATATACAACCTAAACGTCAATGTATTGATGTACACGAGGTTCAAATACTAATTGTATGTGGATTTTATGCAATATCCCTACCACGTTAACCTTTGTTTTATCAAATTATAAAATTTTATTATTTTATGGGGTAGGAATGACTCCTAACCTTTGAATTACTACACATGGCATCACATTAGTAGAGGCTCCTAAATCTACAAGGTGATTGTGTATGTTCTTTCCTATAATTTTGATGTTCAGAAGGAAATGGGGGATTCTCCTTTCTGTTTGTATAATGAAACCTGAGCATTAGAAGTCCCATTTTGCTCCTTCTTGCTTTGACCTACAAGTGTATAAAACAATAAATACTTTTGGTCAGTCAATTGAGCTACTTCAAACAACAAAATTTTAGCCTTAGTTTTCTTGAGATATTCAATGATGTTATAACTTGGCTTATTATACTCTAAGACTTTCTCATCTAGATGCAAAGGTATCTTAAGTTTTGGTTGAGCCTGAGTTTCAAATGCTCTAGAAGGAGGTGGATTCTAGTTGGCTCTCTCATCAAGAGGTATTGTAACCTTGTTAGGAGGGACAAAAGAAGTCATAGGTGCTTTTCCTTTATTCCTAATCATATAATCATTGTCTCTCTAGAACTGTCTAAAGGCTTGCACCACTCCTTATAAAACCTTATCATATTCCTCTTATTTAGCCCTTAAATGTTCATAGGATTATAAAAATAAAGTAGTGTCATTTTATATACATTTAATTGATGTTTTCATTGGGTAGCATTTGCTCTAAATTATCCACTTCTATCTTATTAGGGTTTGGAACTCCATTATCAGGACGAGAGTTCCATTACCTATTAGAACTCTAAAATTTAAAGTTCCTATTGTTATTATTTGCAGGTGGGTTTTGAGGAACTTGTCTTTGCAATTACACCATATCATTGCTCAAATTTTAGATTATTCTCTATAGATAATTTAATTATTTTGCAGTTTAAACTCCAATGCTTGGAAAATAAAATAAATTGTAATTAAATCTAAACAAAGTTGGATTAAAATTGATTTTCAAAATGAAATCCTTTTAGATTCATTCCAACCATAGCAACCGACATTGAATTGACATGGAAGTAAGCATAGAAAACAATAGTTTAAACTCCAATGCTTGGAAAATAAAATAAAATACATTTAAATCTAAACAAATTTGGATCAAAATTGATTTTTAAAATTAAATATTTTTAGGTTCATTCCAACCATAGCAACCGACATTGAAGTGACATGGAAGTAAGCATAGAAAAATGTAGTTTAAACTCCAATTCTTCGGAAATAAAATAAACTACAATTAAATCTAAACAAGTTTGGATCAAAATTGATTTTCAAAATTAAATATTTTTAGATTCATTCCAACCATAGCAACAGATATTGAAGTGACATGGAATTAAGCATAGAAATTATAGTTTAAACTCTAATTCTCAAAAAATAAAATAAACTACAGTTAAATCTATACAAAGTTGGATAAAATTGATTTTCAAAATGAAATATTTTTAGATTCATTCCAAACATATCAATCAATATTGAAGTGACATGGAAATAAGCATAGAAAAATGCAGTTTAAACTCCAATGCTTGGAACAAAAATAAACTATTATGAATCTACCCAATGTTCCAAAAAAGAAAGCAAAAGTTCAGGGTTAGAGAAATAAAATAAAATCAAATAAAAATCAAATAAAGCATGTACTTACCTAAAAATCTAATATTGATCCTTTAGAGTAGCAAATCCGTGTGAAAAAATTAATCTATATTCGATCATCATTCACACAACCTAAGATATAGATAGTGCAATCTTCTAGGGAGCTAAGACTATGAAGCAACTGAATACAACCACCATCAACATGCACAAATTGGACATAACAAACTCTGAAGCCTTGAATTGCATAAGTTAATCTTGAAGCACTTTTAAAAATTCATCGCTCAAGTAGATTATAAACATAGAACTCAGTACAATGCTTGGTTCAGAAACCAACGAACTACAAAGATCTTAGAAAAAAATCCTAAAACATGCTAAGTGTTAGATATTTGACCCTCTAGAGCAATCCCAAGAGCTCTTATTTATACAATTATGGTCATATCTTACCATTACATTTTTAATCGATTACTCTCACATTATGCTTCACAAAAAATCCATATAAATCACGTATGGTGAAGTAATTTCTACTGTTATAAAGCATTGTATTACCTCCACCAAGTTTCTCTTTTAATTCATTTAATTCTTCATAAATCCACTTTTACAATTATGGTAGAACATTCAGTATCATGCTCCCAAAAATATCTTCTTTATAACATGGAGGATCAATTTTATGGCAATGTGCGATAATTAATTCCATTAGAACTCCATTATATTGCAAAATAACTTATTAGAACAATAAATAATTCATTCATTAACCTTATTCATGGTTTTTGGCATAAAATAATTCATTAAAGCATTAAAAAAAATCACATAAGGTCTCTAAAATGAAATATCACAGTTCATCAAATTAATATGCCCAAAAAAATTGAGCTCTCATTAGTCAATAAACTGCAAAATATTTTGCTCATTCCTAAGGTTTATGCCTAGAAGAAAAAAAATATTGTTGTGATTGATTCATAGTTAGAAAATTCATTTTTGGATGCAATTCAATGGATCATGTAGTTTTGCAAGTTGAACCCACCAAAGAAATTAATGCAATCAATAATAAAAGCATCAAGACAAACAAAATTTATACCAAAAATCCAAAATTGTCAAGTGGGGTCCCCAATTGGGGTGAGTTGTGCTATGCCACAGTAATATTTAACTCAAACTTCTCTTTGCTTATCTACTTTATTACTTTCTAGTGCATGATTTGTTCTCACATGGCATGGTTTGATTTTTTAATATTGTTATTCTCTACTTTATCTATGTTGGCACATTCCACTCATAATGAGCTAGAATGATTGTTCTAAATATGCGTGTAATGTGGAAAACCATGTTGATCAACCACAACCAAATAACACCATATAAAACCAATAAAAATAATCACACCACTGCTCATGAAATCATACTACAACAAAAACCTACCATAGTCTTATCATAAATACCCTAGTCATAAATATCAATAAAAATTAAAGGCTAAGTAATGAATAATTTGAAATTTATTTGGTGCATCTACAAGCATAAGCTTGTTTAATTAAGATGGCCTAGATGGATTAATTATCCATGTAGGAGTATGCAATCCTATTCTTTGTATTCACAAATTGGTAGTATGTCATGACAAGTATGTATGTATTTATTATATATCATTCATGGATATGTTTTAACCAGATATTGTGTGTATAGATATGTATGGTACTATAAAAGCAATTAATATAATAAGTATATTAATAACTTACTAGTTTAGGTTTATATGTGGATACAAGCCAAGATTATACAAGCAGTCCATTTGAGTAATTAGAAATATTGTTTTACAAATTTTCTAGGTTTGAAAATATAACTGTTGATCTTTATACATTTTTGTTCAAATTTTAAATACAAACTCCTATCAATCTAATTCCAAAGTTTCATCTACTTTTCTTTGATATTGATTCAATTGATTTCAATTCTATCACATTACTTCTAGCACAATAAAAGTCTCACTTTTTGACTTTAATGTTAGGTAATAGTTTCCCACTACATTTTACAAATTTTATACATTTTGAAGCTAGAAGCATCATAAAGGGACTAGATGGTAGAAAATATTTCAAAATATGAAATTTTGATTATTTTTTAGAGAAGATGAAATTCATTCAAAAATTTACCAATTAGCTTAGGAGATGTGATTTGCTTAAGAAATACATTGGTTCACTAAACAAAGGCATTGATTCCTACAAAGAATGATTTGCTTCACTTTATAATGAGAATGAATCACTTGGATAATGAGCAAATCACTCAGTCAAGGCACCAAAGTCAGAATCTACACAAATTTAGAGGAAAATCTTCTAGATAGTGTTATTTTTTGTCATTTTGTGATGCACTAACCATGTTTACACCCTTCTAATCTTGTGAGAGGCACATTTAGAGGTATGTAATATTTGGATGTGTAACATGTTTTCAATTTTACCCCTAAATTTATTGAAAAATATTACATTTTTTAGTACATGTAAATTTACTCCCTTGGTACCTTCATGGTAGAAATGTAAATATGTAATAGATTAGGGTTGATTATATAGTTTAGAAGAGTTATTTATATTTCCCTTTTATGTAAGTGTCAATGTGCAACAAATGCACATGTCATGTAAGTAAGAGTGCAAGAGTGTATTAAGAGAAGTATCATGTATGTAAGTATGCAAATATGTAAAGTGAGGATGTGCACAAGTATCTAGTATTAGGAGTGCATGTAGAAGTGTGCAAGTGTCATAGACTCAAGTGTGCATGTAAGAAGAGAATGAAGAGTCTAGTATACAAGTGGCAAGATGAGAAGCCAAATATCAATAATAAGAAAGTTTGCATCTCCCAGATATGTGAGGAATATAATATACAAGTATTGAAGAGTCACATTACTATATCTATATATTATAGAGACAAAGATCCATATAAAATATAAAGGAGAAGAGAGATAAAGATATAGAAAAGTGATAAAACTTGTATATAGATTTTTGAGCAATTAATATTGTAAGTATTATTCATGCATGTACATGAATAATTTTGGTCATTTACATTCATATTTGATATTATAAGTGAATGCTATTCATTATTATATTGTCCTTGATATATATATTTGATTGCTCATATATAATTCTACTCTTGATTATTGATATTTCAACCTTTAATATTATGGTTTAATTATATTAGATCCTATGATATTTTGAGGTAGCAAGGCTTAAAATCCAACAATGGTATCAAAGCTACCACTTAAATCTGTCCATTTTTTATAGTTATATCTCAAAACCACCATAATATTATATTTTTCCCACTTTGAAAGTAGTGAAGACTTGGACTCTATTTTAAAAGTCGAATTAAGTAGATTTTGAGAGGATAGATAATAGTCACCCTAATTTGGATTCTAGGGTCTTTCCACATGGTCCAAAAATAACCAGTGAAGAGCAAGACTCAACTTAAATTGATTTAAAAATAGCCAACTCAAGATATATTTGGGTGTGAGGGGACAATCATAGTCACCTTGATATTGGTTTTGGATTATTTAGAAAAAAGGAGAATCATATTGCTATTAGGTGCAACCTAAGACATCATTGGACTTAGGAGAAATAAAACTCTCAAATAATTAAGGAGCATTAAGACTCACAAACAATAGAGAAGCATAAAAACTTCTAGAGATTAAGAAGCATCATAGATTCCATAGGATTTAAAAGTAATATAAGCTTCCAAATATCAAACATATTTTTGAAAGCACGAGGATACGAAAGCAAAACAAAAGGGAAATGTAACGCTAAGTCCTACGAACGAGAATGCATGAAAAGAGGGAAAACAAACGAACTGAAACGAGATTTAAAGCAAGTGTAAAAGTGCAGCCCTTTATTTTATTAATTTTCTCGAGATCGGGTTACAATACGTCTCCTCCCTTTTCAGGGGCTAGGAGCGTCGGACATAGTTTGGTTACACCATGAATGATACATTCCCCTTGGGGATCTTCCGCGTGCCCACATTGAAAATGGGCGGACCAAACGTCGCCGCCGCTTGCGTGAATGCGTCTATGGTTCCTTGCTGCCCCTCCGGTGTCGAGATCCTACGTTCAGAGAAATAGTAAACGATTAGTAGCACCTACGGATGGAGGGAAACATGCGATCCCCAAGGCCTACGGTTAATGCATGCATAAAATGATTAAAACGATAACTAAAACATATCAGAATGAGCTAAAATTTGGACAGAGGCAAGAAAACATTACCAGGAACACACTGCAAAAGGAACAGTCGAGAAATCTACCACAGATTTCTAATCGCTCCGGGGTGGGACGATTAGGACTGTCATAAACTGTCAAAAAGCCACCTCCTAAATGTCCCGTCCAGAGGCCTCCAAAACACCTGCAAAGTTGGGGTTAGGAAAAATGGGGCATTTTGGGATGACCCAAAAGGTCGGATTTGGCTAATTCGGCCTCGATCACCCTGTATCCGATGATGCTCCCTGTATGTTAGTGAAAGCGAGAAATAATAAAATCATAGCCAAAACTCATCAAAATCACATGAAACTTGAATGGCAGCATATGTAAATGACCTAAAATCAAATGCAAAAGAAATAGTAGGGAAATCTACCATAGATTTCTAATCACTCCGGGGTGGGGCGATTAGGACTGTAGTAGTGCGAGGGCGCCCGAGGGCAGGACGCCCATCGTTTGGGGCTCGGTTTCGGCACCAATCCACTTGGGATGGGTCCAAAACCTCTTATGGGGTTGTGTCAAAAAATTTGGTGGGGTATTGTGGCCAAATGTTTGGGTTTTGGGTCCGGATTGCGCTTCCAATAATCACCCAATAACCTCCCTTCCAAAAGAGAGATCAAGGATGTAAGAAGCACAAACGATGGGTGAGGATGTAATTTGGCAGCACTCCATTGCTCCAAATGCTCCTGCTCTGTTCTCTTTTTTGGGGTGAGAAGACTCACCATTTTATAGACCTAGGGTCTCTCTCTTTGAATGCGCATGCGAGGGCGCCACTTGGCTTGCTTGCCCTATTTTGGGAGAAAATATTCTTCCCTGATTTAGAGTCTCTTTGCATGAGGCCTCCATGATCAAGGCATGCTTGATTGAAGTCCCTCTCCTTGATTTGAAGTCGTTCCTCGCAATTGCATGCCCTGAAGGTGCAGTTAAGTGGTGGACCTATCGAGGTTTGACTTTTTTCCAGTCAAACCTACTAATCGTCCCACCCTGGGATGAATGCTGCTAATCGTCCCGGGGTGGGACGAATACCAGTTTGTAATCATCCCAGGGTGGGACGAGTAGGGAGCAAAGTGCTAAAAAGGTGCCAAATTGACCTCTGACCTTCCAAAACTATTGTGGGAGTGGTTAGGACCATTGTTTAACCTCTAGGGGCTGCCCTAGGGGCTATGTATGTCAATTCGATCAGTGCTTGTCATCACATAATCGGATTGGTGTTGTTTTGGTGTCTACAGATGCCCCTTTTTGGGATGCATTGTGCGTGGCACAGTGCTGAGCAAAAATAGATAACCAAAGCACTAATGATTAGGGTTTCTCAGTAACCTAACCAACTTTTGATGCCCCAAGTATGGAAAGGGCATGCATTCTTGAATCCTTGCTTCTGACGAGCTAAGGAGCTTAATTCAAGTGTTAACCTTTTTCGGTGAGGTGTTACTTGATCTTGGACATTGTTCAATCATGAATAGGCAAAGGGCGCAACCTTTTGTCTATGGGAACCTTGAGTTCATGATTCTAGAATGCCAAGTGTTTGATCAGCTTGTGATTATTGCTTGTTTGCTGCCCCAAGCAGGGGCGTGATTGTCTTTGTCAATGATCCTTTGAATGCATGCCATTTCCTTGATTGGGTGTGTTTTTGTTGATTGGTGACTAAGTGTGACTACCCCCTCAAGCGACGAATCGATGAGGGAATGATCGACATGAGAAAATCGATGAGTCACTTGACCCAAGATGACTTTTGTAAGGGTGCCTTCAGTTGTTTTCCATTGAATGCTTATGCAGTTTTCGAACATTCTGACCTATTTTTGGTGGGTTTGAACCCTTTTTGTGACGCATTTTGGAGCTAAAATTGTCAAAAATTTGTCCTCCCGTGGAGCGGTCCGGCTATGGTAGCCTTCTTAGGGAGTAGGATAGTGACAATTTGTGACCCCAACGTCTATTTTGGATGCCAAGAATGTCAGGTGCAAAGGCGCCTTCGTTCGCAATGTTATTGCTATTTTTGGGTGGGTTTGGACCCTTTTGGTGACGTTGTTTGGGGATGAAATTCTCGAAAATCCGTCCTCCCGTGGAGTGGTCCGGCTATGGTAGCCTTATTAGGGAGTAGGATAGTGAGGATTTGTGACCCCAATGTTAGTTTTGCATGCCAAGAATCACAGGCGCAAAGGCCCCTTTGTTCGGCAAGTTTATTGCTATTTTTTGTGCATTTTGGTGCAGTTTTTGTTGTTTTTGAATTTCTTGCTCTGTAATCGTCCCTGGGTGGGACGAATACCAGTTTAGTAATCATCCCAGGGTGGGACGAGCGCTAACTAGAGTGCTCATCCCAGGGTGGAATGATTACAGGCCTAAAAGCCTATTTAAGGGCCAAAACTAGGTTTTGGGCTCATTTGCATTTGTTTTTCTTGGCGTTTTGGAGTTGTGAGGAGGAGGAGGTCGAGTTCGCGTAGCGGAGCGCTGTCAAATTTTCTTGGACACCATGAGTTCATGGACCGGATCATCAAGTGGCGGAGCCGAAGCGAGACCGGTGAGTGCTCCTTCTCGTTATTTTGCTTGTTTTTATTGTTTAAAATTGTAATTTATTTTGTTTCATTTTTTCATTTAGACTAGAATGAAAACCCTAGGTTAAATGTTTTTTTTTTGTATTTTGTTTGTTTAGACTAGGATGAAAACCCTAGGTTAAACTGTTTGACATTGTTCTTGTATTTTTTGTATTATGTGCTTTAAACTAAAAGTAAGCCTTAGTTTAAAGTTTTGGTTTTGTTTAACTAGAGTTAAAAACCCTAGAGTTGTTATTTTGTTTTTTTTAGTGGTTAAACGAGAGTGATAAACCCTAGGTTAAATTTTGATTTTTGTAAACTAAGGTTAAAAACCCTAGGTTTGTTTGTTTTATTTTTTGTTTTAAACTAGAGTTAAAAACCCTAGGTTATTTTTGTTTTGTTTTTTTTTGTAGTTTAAACTAGAGTTATAAACCCTAGGTTAAATTTTGATTTTTGTAAACTAAGGTTAAAAAACCTAGGTTGTTTTTTGTTTTTTTGTTTTAAACTAGAGTTAAAAACCCTAGGTTAGTTTTTATTTTGTTTTTTTTTGTAGTTTAAACTAGAGTTATAAAACCTAGGTTAAATTTTGATTTTTGTAAACTAAGGTTAAAAAACCTAGGTTTGTTTGTTTTGTTTTTTTTGTTTTAAACTAGAGTTAAAAACCCTAGGTTAAAATTTTTTTATTTGTTTTTTTTAACTATAGTTAAAACCCTAGGTTATTTGTTTTTTTTTTTTTATTTGTTTTTATTGTGACATTGTTAATGTTGTAAATTTATTAAATGTTTTTGTTGTACAATTTTAGTTTTTGAGAATTTTTTTTGTGTACATTTTTTTGTTTTTTGTCATGTTTTAATGTTTTTATTTTGTTTTCTTTTGCAGGTGGTGAAGAGCCGGTACCGTGTGTCGATGATGTTCTCTAAAGCATGGGAGGCGCTAACTATGGCTGATTGGGAGTGGCTTGATGCCCTTGGGCTCAAGCAGGTGACTCGATTAGAGCCTATGGTGGGGGATCGGGCCTATCTGATGCCCTGATCAACTTGTGGGATCCTCGCACTAATACCTTTCATCTCCCAATAGGGGAGATGATGGTGACTCTTGAGGATGTCTATCGGATTCTATGGATTTTGATAGATGGGCTTCCTATTCGGACTACTCCACGTGATCAGTGTACGACGGTGCTGACACGGTGCTTCGGGCATGGGGTGGAGATGGGGGTGGATAGTCTGGTGGAGAGGGCAGAGGGGGATTGCCTGATTGGCGGTATTTTGGTGTGGTGGTGGCTGGAGAAGGGCGTGTTGGGGGTGAGGCATGCATTACTGATGACCCTCATCTCCAACATGCTGCTCCCGACTCATCTAGTGCGAGGTTCCCTTGGAACCTGTTGGAGGTAGTTTTTAGACTTGTGGAGTGTCCGACAGAGGCACCCTTGATTATGAGGTGGGGTTAGACACTACTGGCATAACTTTATGATGAGTTGTACGAGGTCCATTGTCGAAGGTGAAAGGGGATTGGATGCAGCTATTTGTTGCAGTGTTGGGGGTGGCAGCACATAGCTGTGGAGCGGCCATAGGGTTTGTCTTGGACCACTCGGGAAGAGATGGTGGATAGGGAGATAGGGTATGCGGCTCTATGGCAGAGGTCAGAGGAGCAAGGGTAGAGTCGATGGTGGGCAGGTGTCGTAGGGCACTATGTCGATGCCTTCGCTTGGCTTGCTCTAGGGGAGGTGTTCTGGCATCCATATCGGGACTGTCCAGCCTGGCTTGAGGTTGGAGAGTGGCTTCGATGGGTGCGTAGGGGGAGATGGCTGATCGGGTGGCATGGGATCGAGGAGTACTTCTCGTACGTTCGGGTGACACGATAGTTTGGGGTGCGCTAGGGGTTTCCTAGTGAGCCCTTGATCTATCGATGTCGAGGTGATGAGAGGACTCTGGCCTGGCCGATCATCGAGCCGCTTGGTGAGGAGTCGGATGTAGTGATTGATGTCCCTGACATGGACAACGTCGGGGTGACTGTCGAGTATGACCAGTGGTGGACGATGCGATGGTGGCGAGGTGAGGGGCCTCTAGGAGGTCCTGATGTAGCAACAGTAGGTGGGGAGGATGTAGAGGCATCAGGGGAGGGTTGGGGGCTCCACTGGAGGATGAGGACATGGTGGAGGTTGACGATTTTGTGGGGATGATTTTGGAGTTTCGGAGCAGGGACATGTAGGACGTCCCGGAGTAGTGGGTGCGGAGTAGCCCATCGTCTCGGAGATGCCTATGCCTCAGTAGCCGAGGGATATGGAGGCTAGGTATCATGCTGAGATAGCATGATTGGAGGATCTACTTTGGAGATGGGATGAGGAGCTTGGGGATGCTCTGTAGGAGAGGGATCTCCTACGGACTCAGTTGGCAGAGTAGGAGAATGCATTGGCTGCGTACCATCGATGGGATGGGGACATCGATGCTTCATGGGAGAGGGATCTCCTACGGACTTAGTTGGCATAGCGTGATGACGCATTGGCTACGTACCATCGATGGGAGATGGATTTGGTTCGACATCGGATGGAGTTGGAGGCAGAGATTATCCGCCTCGGTGGGCGGTTACCTGAGCTCCCTGGAGGTGGATCTTCATGCCGAATGAGAGATAGTGAGATTGAGCAGTCTGCTTCCTCTCATCGTAGGTGGCTGGATGAGGGGGCGCTAGTGGGCATGATGCGGGGGCTAGCAGCAGCCACCCTGAGAGGTCCCATAGGACCCACACCACTGGGGGTAGTTCTCGTCGCATCGATCCTGCGTGATCATGGTGGCCGACGCCCTAGGCTTGGGGGTTTTTGAGTTTTTGTTGTTTTGTGAGGTCAGAGGACCGACTTATTGTAGCTTATGGGCATTTTGATGATATATATACATGACATTTTTTGGTTATACACTTGTCATGATTTTTTGTTTATTTTTATGCACATTTATTTACGTTGATGTATGCATGTGTTATTATGAATGCGATGTTTCTAATTATATGATGTATGCATATGGAATGGATGAAATGATTTGTTGATAACTTGTCGATGGCACCATAGACTGTACAGGATTTACTGGCTTGTTGTACTATGTGGTTGCTTTGTGGAATGACTTTGCATGTGATAATTTTGTTTTGGTATTTTTTTATTTTTTGATGGTGATGTAAGTAATGAAATGTACCAGTTGTTTTAAAATGTAGTTAAGGTTTTTCTGAGATTCAGATATTTTAACTAACTAGCCAAGACTGTACATTTATCTCACAAGACTTTTGAACAAGGTATGAATCAGACTTGAGTTTGACCAAGTTATTTTACATCCTTGTGTGTGCAATTGAGTTCGTTTATGTGGTATTTGTCAGGATACCGCCGAGTGCCAGATAGGTTGTCAACCAAACCTGTATTGAGGATCACCTAATTAGCTCCACTAACTCCTTTGTTGTATTTAGTAAGATTAATCCATGGGACAATCTAAGGTACCATAAGCTAGCTCATCCACATGCAAACATTGGTCTTCTCACACGCAAAGCTAATGTGATAGACATATCATCATGCATTTAGGATACCGCCATTGCCAAGTAGGTTGTCCACCAAACCCGTAATGAGGATCACCTAGATGGTTTTTTGAATGCTGAGAATTCTAGGGATTCAAGCTCAGGCGTCTTTCGGTTGCTCAACTTGTTGGGATACTTGCTCTCATACATAGTGATGAAAATCATTGTTTATTTTTCTTTTTTGTTTTTCTTTTTGAGCAAGGAGTTTGAATAGTGGTGATAACCACTATTATTTGATTTTGCATTTTAGGTTTCAAAGTTGAGCTCGTAGGTTGTTGGCTTGTGAATGGCATTGATCCTTTTGGCTTTGGGGATGACTACCCATCCTGTTTAGGGATGTGTAGTATGAATCCTTATGACTTTGGGGACCAAAGGTGATTGGGGATATTATTATGTAATGGCATTGATATTTTAGGCCTTGGGGATGACTACCCATCCTTGTCAGGGGCGTGTAGTATGAATCCTTATGACTTTGGGGATCAAATGTGATTGGGGATATGATTATGTAATGGCATTGATCTTTTAGGCCTTGGGGATGACTACCCATCCTTGTCAGGGGCATGTAGTACGAATCCTTACGACTTTGGGGACCAAAGGTGTTTGGGGATATGATTGTTAGTGGTGAAAACCACTGTTTATTATGGGGAATTGGATGGGGAAGAGCTTGTCCTTTTGTCAATTCTCAGCATTCTCGAACCATTCGCACAGGGGGATGAACAGGCTAACCTTTCACCTATGGTACCCTAGACTGCTTTGTAGGTTTCTCTTGCATTCACACAACTTGGGAATTTTTTATGTGTTTTAACTTGTGTTGGGATGCTACGTAACAAGGTGTGATCCAAGTAAAACTCTACCTTTGTAAAATATGTCTGACTTTGTACAGTTCTTGGCTAGAAATCTAATGACAATTGAGTGACGAAAACCCTAGATACATTAGAAGACAACTGACTATGATATGGTAAAATGTAAATGGTGTTTATTTTTGGATGGACGTATTTATAAAGTGGAAAGAATGTGGAAAATGATGGAGTTGCCTAGTAATTACAGTCTATGGTGCATTTGACATGTATGACCAACAAATATGCAATGTATGTTTGTGATGCCTAATGCAATTTATTTTTTTGTGTTTTGATTTTTAAGAGTATGCATGGAAGTGAGATGCAATTTTTTTGTTATTTTTGATTATTTTATTGTTTTGTTTGTTTTTGAATATTTGTTTTTGACCAAGCGATTGTGGGAACCCTTGGAGCTTTTGGTTTGACCAAAGGGTTTATGGATACCTTTGGGGCATTTTAGGGTTGACCAAGCGATTGTGGGAATCCTTGGAGCTTTTGGTTTGACCAAAGGGATTATGGATACCTTTGGGGCATTTTAGGGTTGACCAAGCGATTGTGGGAATCCTTGGAGCTTTTGGTTTGACCAAAGGGATTATGGATACCTTTGGGGCATTTTGGGGGTTGACCAAGTGATTGTGGGAATCCTTGGAGCTTTTTGGGTTTGACCAAGTGATTGTGGGAATCCTTGGAGCTTTTGGTTTGACCAAAGGGATTATGGATACCTTTGGGGCATTTTAGGGTTGACCAAGCGATTGTGAGAATCCTTGGAGCTTTTTGGTTTGACCAAGCGATTGTGAGAATCCTTGGAGCTTTTTGGTTTGACCAAGTGATTGTGAGAATCCTTGGAGCTTTTTGGTTTGACCAAGCGATTGTGGGAATCCTTGGAGCTTTTGGGGTGGGCTATGGCTCTCTAAATGTGGAATGGCCTCAAATGACTGATGTTCAAGGGTTCTAGTTCCTTGATTCCTTCAAGAGAGGTGAGCCGGTATGTTCCAGGTCCTATTTTACTATCAATTACATAGGGACCTAACCAATTTGCCATGAACTTGTCCCTTAGATGGGGTGGCAAGTTAGAATTTTGTTGGTTCTCTTTTAAGACCAAGTCACCAACCTGAAAGTCCCTCAGGTGAACTTTCATGTTGTATGCTTTCTTAAGTCACTCTTGATAGATACGTAAATGCTCGAGAGCATTGATGCATCATTCATCGAGCAACGTAAGTTGGTCTAACCGGGCCTGCCATGCAGTGTCATCATCGATGAACTCTTGCATTGATATGCGCAGGGAAGGTATTTCCAACTCGAGAGGCATGACTGCCTCGGAGCCATACACCAACGAAAATGGAGTTGCCCTAGTGGGCATCCGAATGCTAGTGCGATAAGCCCACAGGGCAAGTGGGATTTGAATGTGCCAATCCTTATGACTATCTATGACTATATTTTTGAGGATGGCAACTAGCATTTTGTTTGATGCCTCTGCTTGCCCATTTGCCTACGGATAATAGGGTGTTGAAAAACTGTGCTAGAATTTTGTACTTTGTTGTCAAAGCACGCACATATTTATTCTTGAATGACGTCCCATTATCCGAGATGATCTTGGATGGAATACCAAAATGACATATGATGTTATGTAAAATAAACTCCGCAATGCGGGTCCCAATCGTAGAGGTAAGCAGAATTGCTTCCACCCACTTGGTGAAGTACTCTGTGGCCGTTATGATAAACGTGTGATGACTTGACGACGCAGGGGAGATCTTTTCGATTAGATCTAAGCCCCACTATGAAAATGGCCAAGCCGATTGGATCGGTTGCAAGGCCTGAGAAGGTACGTGTGTCAAATTGGCATGGTGTTGACACTTCACGCACTTCTTTACATACGCGCAACAATCTCACTCTAAATATGGCCAATAATAGCCCATGCGGAGAATGCGCTTTGCGATGGCCATACCGCTGAAGTGGCCACCGCATGTACCATCGTGCGCTTGGGTGATCGCCCAAGCGGACTCTTGCTGGTCCAAGCAATGGAGGAGGATTCCTTCATAGCTCCGATGATACAAAATGTCTCCTAGCAAGACATGTTTTGCCACTTTCTATTTAAATGATCTTTTTATGGCGTGCGTCAATCCAAGTGGGAGGTTACCTAGCTTGAGGTAGTCTCTTATGGGTGTGTACCAATCCTGCTGATCAGAAACCTCGATGGTATGAACAGCCAATCCCTCTTGAAGTTCATCCCTAGCAAAAGTTGAGCGGGAAAGAACTTGTAAGAATAGCGTTGTGTTGCTATTAAGGGGAATAGGGGAGAACAAGGACCCCCAGTTGGCTTGATTCAGACTATCATGGATTCGAGAGAACCTATCTTGAGATGGTTCAATCTGGATCAGGTGGATTCCTGGTGTTAGGTCAGAGCTTGCACGCTCCATCATGGATTGCGATAATGTTTTGACTTGAATGGTTGTCATCTCACCAGAAGGGTCTTGCGGGATTAGTGACCCCAAGGAGGCCATAGTATCCGCAAAATGATTCGATGATCGAGGGAGTGCCTCGATGTCGTACCATTCAAGATTTGCCAGGAATTTGTCCACAAGGGCTTTGTAGGCCTACAGAACTGGGCATTTACATTGGAATACCCCTTTTACTTGGTTGACAATTAACAGCGAATCACCAAAGATGTTCAAGCATTTGATGTTCATGGTGATTGTTGTCTGAAGACCTATGAGCAAGGCTTCGTATTCGGCATTGTTGTTGGTGCATGGGAAATCTAATTTAAATGATAGAGGCATTGGAGCCCCTTGCGGTGTGAAGAATACAATTCCCATGCCACCCCCTTGCTCACATTTAGAACCATCAAAGAATAAGGTTATGTCGGCCTGTGACTCAGGCTCATCAGAATCTGGCGATTCTGAGACATGGAAGACCCCATCATCGGGTAGCTCTATGGTCAGAGGCTGATCGTCTTCGAGAGGAGCCTCTGCTAGTTGATCGATGATGACTTGACCTTTGATGGACTTCTGTCCAATGAATTCGATGTCAAACTCCGTCAACAACATGATCCATTTCACCATGCGGCTACTATGATAAGTACGACTCATCATGTACCACAATGGATTCTCCTTAGACACAACATACGTCGTATTGCTCAACATGTAGTGGCATAGCTTTTTGGTAGCAAATACCACTGCCAAGCATAGCTTCTCAACGTATGCATAGTTAAGTTCATAACTGACCAGGGTGCGGCTAAGATAGTAAGTAGCCTGTTCTTTGTGTAGTTCATTTTTCTAGGCTAGCATGGCGCCCAGTGCCACCTCAATAGCTGAGATGTATAAGTAGAATGACACTCCTGGTCTAGGTGGTGCCAATACTGGTAGCGAAGCCAAGTATTGTTTGATGTCGTCGAAGGTTGACTGGCACTCGTCATCCCAGTGAAATGCTACCCCTTTGTGCAATAATTTATTCATGGGTCGGCACTTGTTAGATAGTTGCGCTATGAAGCGCTTGATTGACGTGACCTTTCCCTACAGGCTTCTGAGTTGCTTGATGGTAGTTGGGGGAAGCATTTCAAGGATTGCCTTGACTTTGTTTGGATCCACCTCGATGCCTCATTTTGAGACTATGAAACCCAAGAGTTTTCTAGATGTGATGCCAAATACGCACTTCTTGGGGTTTAGTCTGACTTTATGTTCGATGAGGCGATCGAGGATCTTGCTTAAGTCATCGAGATGATCTGGGCGCAAAAGAGATTTGGCCAACAAATCATCCATGTAATCTTCCAAAGTTTTATGCATGTGATCATGGAAGATGTATGTCATGGCACGTTGGTAGGTGGCGCCAACATTTTTAAGGCCAAAGGGCATGACCTTATAACAAAATGTCCCCCAAGGCATTGTGAACACCATTTTTAGTTGGTCCTCAAGATTGATACGAATCTGATTGTATCCCGAGAAACCATCCATGAGGGAAAGCATTTCATGGCCCATTGTAGCATCTACCAATGCATCGATGCTAGGCAAGGGGAAATCATCCTTAGGACTCACTTTGTTTAGATCTCAAAAATCGGTGCATATGCGAATCCTCCCATCAGGCTTCTTGATGGGTACCATGTTGGACAACCATGGTGGGTAATCCATGTAGATGACAAACTGTGCATCCAACAACTTTTGTAGCTCATATTTGACCATTAAGGCTACTGTTGGGTGCATCTTACGTAGTTTTTGCTTGACTGGCTTGATTGTCGGATCAAGCGTTAGATTATGCGTGACTAGCTATGGGTCTAGCCCCGACATGTCTTTGTAGGACCATGCAAAAACCTCCTTCTTCTCTTTGAGAAGGGCAATGTAGTCGGCTTGCTCTTCGGGGGATAGACTTACCCCCACTTGATGATCTATGGATTCATTGGATCAGAGCCGATGTCTACGTCAGTCATCTCCTCGATTGACATGTGGGACCCATCCTCCAACTGGTGTGGAGTTGGGATCAAGTGGATATCATTTTCTGAATTTAGATCTACGTTTGGAACGTCGGGTTCCTCTTCAGCATGGAAGATATCCTGAGTTTGTCCTGGGGTGAAATGGAACATCTCACCGCAAGGCCAGTACTCTGATGGGGATGGTGGTGAGTTAACGTGATCCTAGTCTATGGCATCTAGGTCTAGATACAATGACCATGTTGGATCGGTTGGGTTATGGATGGGGGCGGTTAAGTCAATGGAGATCATGTTGATGAAATGATTTTGGTCTCCATTACCATGGGTGTGGTGACTCGGACATCCTTGGTGATCTTTGTGCTCCGGATCTAGCTCTGGGGGTATTGGCACAAATGGATCGGCCCTATGTGTGGATAAAAGGATAGGGTCTACCCTTGGCACTGATGGCTCTATAGGGTCTCTAGGTGGAAGGTGCTCTCTGTATGCCCAAAGTGGTGGATGCAGCAGTTGGTCCAACTGTGCTGGGTTTAGGTGCCACCTATGCCTTGGCCCCATGTGTAGTTGTTCAAACATGTCATCAATGTCCATGGGGTATTGTTGTTGTCACATATGATTGAGATATGCCATCTCAGTCTCATCTTCATAATCACTATCAGAGATCCATAGGCCTTCGTTGGCTTCGATAGCTATTTGCGACATGTGAGGCTCATCTTGCTCGAGCAAATTGATCTGGTCCCATCGGGGTTGTTTCGCTCTCTATGGGAGGACCTAATTTTCTTGAGGTGGCATTTGCTCGATTGGAGCATTCAAGGGGAACATTGTCATGAGGCTCTCTTGATAATCATCTATGGGGGTCACTTGCGAGTGATTGCTATCAGACTCGAAAGGGTCCCATGGTGCTACCTCATACTCTGACTCATCTTCTGAAGACCCTTCTTGGCCTTGTCTATATCCCTCTTGTAGGTGAGTCCTCAAACTTTCTCCTTTCTCGATCGAAGGGAAAGGGTTGTTAAGGTCAACAAGGTTGGTTGTTAACAATGGGAGATAATCCCCCAATGTATATGTTGTGTTAGGATTGGCATATGGATCTAATGCCAACCCATCCTTGTTGCCTATCCCTAGGCCTTGCATGTTCTCTACCAAGATGTCAAGGGGTAGGGGGTGGTTGAACCCTACTCCTGACTTGTCGTATGGCATCTGATATCTTGGTTGGCAAAGAATGCGCACTCCTTGCTCATATCTACCTAACCCATATCCATGCCAATTACATTGGCCAAGATATCTCAAAGCGAAGTCTGGGTTGGACAAATAGTTGACGTCCTCAGCAAAGGGCTCTTCATCTTCTTCTTCTTGCATGTAAGGTTCAATGCCATTATCGAGGCCCCCATATACAAAGTTTGTCTAATTTGGTGGGTAGCCTAGAGGAACAATAGTGTCGATGGGGAGGCGAGGTCTCCCCATGTCTTGCATGGACTCAAGTGTGGGTGTTGCTACAATGTTCCACACTAGGTACTCCCCTAGGCCCGTATTGGCCATCTCAATGGTGATCATTGGCGGTTGAGGGGGAGGGAATGGGAGTTCTTCCTGGGTCCACTCCATGTCGGGTGAACTAGGCATCTCGACTTCCATTCGGCTAGGCATCTCTTCGGTAGATATGGTTGAGACTGATGGTGGTGCCTCTTCTAGGGGTTTCTTCCCCTTGTCCTTCGGTGTGGCCATCGTAGGTGGCATCGTTGGTGAAGGACCAGATGATGAAGATGGACCCGATTGGGGATTTGATGGACTTAATAGTGGGGATGTATGCGGAATCAGACCCTGTTTAGATGGATTCAACTAAAAATCCAAATGTGTTGATGGAAGGGTCGATTGTGGCATCAGTTGCACCATATTGCAATACTTGAAGGGCTCTAAGTCTATCGGGACTACATGCACCTGCCCTTCGAATGTGTACTTTAGGCACTGATGAGCTATCGAAGGGACACACTTCATGTCCCTGATCCAAGGCCGGCCCAACAAGATATTATAGGCCATCTCACCTTCCAAGATGTGGCACAATGTAGGAATAGTCTTTTGTCCCACTTGGATGGGTAGGACAATTGTGCCAACCATCGAGCATATCGCATCATTGAATGCTCGAAGAGTATAGGTGGAGGCCACGATGTGAGATGCTGGCAACTTGAGGTGTTTCAATGCCGTTGTTGTAATTATATTATTGGATGAGCCAGTGTCCACCAACACCCTTTTAAATGGAATCCCGTTGACCCATGCAATGACGTGCAGGGGTGGATCCACCATATCACCAGTCACCGATTTCAGTTCATCTTCTCTAAAGGTGATGACTGGTTCTGTACATCATTTTACATGTCCCACAAAGTTGTTGAAAGAGTTTGCTTCATGGGGCTGCAGCTCGATGGCTTTTAATATCTCCATTAGAGCCTCCCGATGGGGTGATGATTGTTGAATGAGCTCATAGATGGAGAGCCTAGCCGACGTGGTCCTTAAAATTTGGGTAAGTCTAGTCCAAATCATGGCCACTGGTCTAGGCAGGGGAGGTTGTGTAGGGTGTTGTTGAGGTTGTGACATTGATGGAACCTCTCCTGTAGCTACCGTGGGGGCAGCTGTGCTTGGGTACCTCTTGTTCCGAGTCACTATGCTTATCATCCCTACATACCCCTGCATGGGGCAGTTCTGTGTCACCTCATTGACTTGAAGGGTTTTTGCCTATGTATCATGGGTAGGCAGGGGGTCTTTGAAGACCCCCATCTATTGGTTGTTTGGCGCCACGGGGTTATCCACCGCTAGCGTCTTGTTGTCTATTAGGTCTTGCACGAAGCTCTTGAACTTCCAACATGCGTAAAGGTCATGTCCTTTCTGTCGATGAAATCTATAGTACAAGTCTTCCCTATAGCCCTTAGGTTTTGGCATGTTGGGGTCTATGGGTCGACTTTCTGGTAGGTTTATCAAGTTTACCATGGACAAACGGTCAAACAAGGAGTCTTTGGACTCTGTGAAGGGTGTGAATTGTCGCCTAGGGTGACGCTACTAATTTTGCTCTTGTCGATGATTTTCCTTCTCATAGCTGTCAAGAGGAACTGCTTGATAGTTAGCCTATGAGGGCTGTGTTGCTTGTGCAGGCTTAGGCATGTTTATAGCAACTTGATTGACCGCAGTGGGTTTCGGTTGCATGGTCCCTATTTTGGCATTTTTAGGCCACTCTTTCTTTCGTGGCTTGGCAATCTCACCATCCTGTATCTTGATCTCCTCAATGATTCTGGCTTGCGCTAGGGCTTCCTCAAGAGTGGCATATTGTTGCAGCTACAATAGCATGGAGATCGATCTCAAACAACTTTTTGAGAACATTTGGGTCAGGTCGGCCATAGGAGGGAGGTAGGGAAGCTTTGAAAGCAATGTCCTCCACCGATTTCCATAGGCCACCATGGTTTCTTCCTCATACTTCCTGAGGCTAGCTAGGTCACTTAGTGACGCCTTCTTCTTGGTGTTGAAGGTGAAGCATTCGAGGAACGCATCCACTAGCTGATCCAAGTTATTGATGCTATGCTTTGGCAACTGAGTGAACCAATCCGAGGCAGGGCCTACGAACATGGTTATAAATGTTCTTAGCAGCAAAGCATCATTGTCCTGAATGCCAAAGCATTGGCTCAGGAATCTAGTCACGTGCTCTTGGGCATCCTCCTCCCCTCTAAATATTGCCAATTAGGGCAGTTTAAAGTGTTCAGGGTATGGGGGTGCCGACACTGACGGATGCATAGGGTGACTACGGAGCTGGCATAAAGTGGGCTTTTGGGGCCCAGAAGTCTTGGTCTCCATAGACTCTAAGCACTCTAGCAGCGCTTTATATGCATCGAAGGATTTGATCTCTTCCTCCTTGGTTTGCTCTCACTGCGGGTTGCGGGGAACTTGAGGCCTATGGAGGGGTGGCCGGATAGCACCCCCTCTACCTTGGTAGGGCATTTCAGCCCGCTCTTCTTCTTGCTCATACTCCTCATAGGCTTCTTGAGGAGTTCCTGGGTGAGACCTATAAACATGGGTGGGTGCCCATGGAGGGTGCCCATCATTGTTTCTGGGAGTGGCCTCCCGCTCAGGTCTAGGAGGTCTTGGAGGCAATATTTGATAAGGTCATGGAGACCTGTCTCGCACCAAGGGGTTGTGCCTCTCATACAACTCTATCTTATGCATGCGAGGGGTTGGGACCCTCTCAGGCATAGTGTTCTAGAGCAATTCATCTGTTTGACGTCGAATGCACTCTTTGCTAAGGCGGTACAGGTGCTCTAACTATTGTTGGTCTTGCCTGAGCTACATGATTTGCGCTTGGCGGGTGGCATGTTTGGAAAATGCCAAGTCAATTTGTTCCATCGTCTTGTGTTTAGGAAGCCTAGATGCCTCTCCTACATGTCTATCTCGGTCGTGGTGATCCGAGATCTCTATGGGTCACTTTCCTCTATCGAGGTTAGCGGCATTCACCCGAGGCTCTGGCCTCAGTGGGTGATCCTGATACATAGCAAGTGTGGAGGTGCATTGCTCCCATGCTTGTGTATTGCTCTTGAGGAATGTAGTGGTCTTCCTCATGCTCCCTTTCATATATGTGAAAGGGGCGGGCAGAGTTGGCTTGCCCTGTCTGAAGAGCCTTGTGCTCTGGATTTGGCCTATTGTTTTTGATAGTAATAAGGGGTAGAGGAGGGATGATGTAATCATGTGGCCCCTCCTTATGGACCCTATGTTGTTCTAGCACTTCATCGCGTGGTGGCCACTCATATCGAGTGTCTAAGGGAGCCCTCCCATCTATGTTGAGTGCCACGTGTATGGCCTCCTCCTGAAAGGGTCTATGTTGAGTGGGAGTGCCCCTCAAAGGGGTGCCTCTATAGTCCCATTCTGTAATGGCATGATGTGGACTATCTTGTGGGTCAGGCCACCAAGGTGGTATGACCAAGTCCTCGGGGCTATATCGGAGGTGACTTGTGCCCCTTTGTACACTTTTCGTAGCTTCTGCCCGTGATTGGGCTCGGCTACGGGTGTACACCATGGTGGTGTTTCTCTAAATATGTGTACATTTTTATCTTCTTTACAATTTTTTATGCTACACTAAACACAAGGGGACCACACAATCAAAGCAATGATTATCTTGTTTATGGATTAAAGGTGTGCCCTAAATCTGGTTCAGTGTGTTTTGATTTTTGTTTTGAAAACCTTGTAAAGAAATTTTTGTTGTATATGCAATATGAGGGCTCTTATATCTCCCAAAATGGTCACCCCTTCAATATACCACTACCAGGCCATTATACCGAACCTCTCTATATACCCGCCCTTACGTGAGGGAGACTATTGGTACGTGAGAGCAGAACAGTACATGGAACATAGGCGGTACGAAAGGGGAATCACTCTATTTTTGACACCTACCATAGAAGACTTATCCTCATGCACTGGGAATCACCCCAGCTACACTTGGTCAGCTTTCATCAGGATTTACGTCTAGCAACAGTAGCGATCGGGGTTATGTATGCAAAAATTCAAGCCAAGGTGGTGATGAAATCCACCGTTGGTCTTGATCAAGGGTTGGGGTTTTACGACCAACGCCTTGATGTTTAAATTACCACGTGGTGTGTGGGGTTCTTTTTATTTGCACAAAGAAAGAAAAACATGCAGCAAAACTCTCCTATGCAAGCAAAGAAACATGAAATGACAGAGACAAAAAATAGAAAATGATAGAGGATGCTCAGAACCCCTACCTCTTCTCTGCCCAAATCGGATGCCTCTGAGTTTCTGCTCTAAAACTGCATAGAGAGCTAATCATCCCGGGGTGGGATGAATAATAGATCTGTATTCATCATAGGGTGGGACGAATGCCCATTCGTCCCTGGGTGACACGAATTCCAGCTCTGTATTCGCCACAGGGTGGAACGAGCAGCAGTCCAGTGCTTGAAATATTGACACCTACAAGCAAAAACACACAAATTTTGATCAGAAATTTGATCTCAAAATCAAGGGACAGTGGTCCCACCATGATCGCCACTGAAAGCACGAGGATACGAAAGCAAACAAAATGGAAATGTAACGCTAAGTCCTACGAACGAGAATGCATGAAAAGAGGGAAAACAAATGAACTGAAACGAGATTTAAAGCAAGTGTAAAAGTGCAGCCCTTTATTTTATTAATTTTCTCGAGATCAGGTTACAATACGTCTCCTCCCTTTTCAGGGGCTAGGAGCGTCGGACATAGTTTAGTTACACCATGAATGATACATTCCCCTTGGGGATCTTCCGCGTGCCCACATTGAAAATGGGTGGACCAAACATCACCGCCGCTTGCATGAATGCATCTATGGTTCCTTGCTGCCCCTCCGGTGTCGAGATCCTACATTCAGAGAAATAGTAAATGATTAGTAGCACCTACGGATGGAGGGAAACATGCGATCCCCAAGGCCTACGGTTAATGCATGCATAAAATGATTAAAATGATAACTAAAACATATCAGAATGAGCTAAAATTTGGATAGAGGCAAGAAAACATTACCAGGAACACACTGCAAAAGGAACAGTCAAGAAATCTACCACATATTTCTAATCGCTCCGGGGTGGGACGATTAGGACTGTCATAACCTATCAGAAAGCCACCTCCTAAATGTCCCAGTCCAGAGGCCTCCAAAACACCTACAAAGTTGGGGTTAGGCAAAATAGGGAATTTTGGGATGACCCAGAAGGTCGGATTTGGCTAATTCGGCCTCGATCACCCTGTATCTGATGATGCTCCCTGTATGTTAGCGAAAGCGAGAAATAATAAAATCACAGCCAAAACTCATCCAAATCACATGAAATTTGAATGACAGCATATGTAAGTAACCTAGAATCAAATGCAAAAAAAATAGTATGGAAATCTACCACATATTTCTAATCGCTCCGGGGTGGGGCGATTAGGACTGCAGTAGTGCGGGGGGCACCCGAGGGCAGGACGCCCATCGTTTGGGGCTCGGTTTCGGCACCAATCCACTTGGGATGGGTCCAAAACCTCTTATGGGGTTGTGTCAACAAATTTGGTGGGGTATTGTGGCCAAATGTTTGGGTTTTGGGTCCGGATTGCGCTTCCAATAATCACCCAATAACCTCCCTTCCAAAAGAGAGATCAAGGATGTAAGAAGCACAAACGATGGGTGAGGATGTAATTTGGCAGCACTCCATTGCTCCAAATGCTCCTGCTCTATTCTCTTTTTTGGGGTGAGAAGACTCACCAATTTATAGACCTAGGGTCTCTCTCTTTGAATGCGCATGCGAGGGCGCCACTTGGCTTGCTTGCCCTATTTTGGGAGAAAATATTCTTCCCTGATTTAGAGTCTCTTTGCATGAGGCCTCCATGATCAAGGCATGCTTGACTGAAGTCCCTCTCCTTGATTTGAAGTCGTTCCTCACAATTGCATGCCCTGAAGGTGCAGTTAAGTGGCGGACCTATCGAGGTTTGACTTTTTGCCAGTCAAACCTGCTAATCGTCCCACCCTGGGACGAATGCTGCTAATCATCCCAGGGTGGGATGAATACCAGTTTGTAATCATCCCAGGGTGGGACGAGTAGGGAGCAAAGTGCTAAAAAGGTGCCAAATTGACCTCTGACCTTCCAAAACTATTGTGGGAGTGGTTAGGACCATTGTTTAACCTCTAGGGGCTGCCCTAGGGGCTATGTATGTCAATTCGATCAGTGCTTGTCGTCACATAATCGGATTGGTGCTGTTTTGGTGTCTACAATTTTAAGAAACTCAGATATAATCTAGAGTGTGGTAGAAATAATAAAATTATAAATTTCTGTAGACACCAAATCCTAGTCACTCGTCAAACCCTAACCCTTCAAAAAACCTACTCCACTTTCCAAATCCTAACCTTTCAAAATGTTATAAAATCCCCATGACTTTTGTTATGGAAATGGGGATGAAATAATACCATCACACTGCCCACGTTTTCACAAGACTACTCAAATTGCCCAACTTGTTTTGGTTATATCTCACTCATCTAGACTTTGATTGAGCTAAGATTTTAAGGGTAGGTTCATAAAAAACCCTAGAATTTCTAAGCAATAGAGACTCAAGCACAACCCTATGTCTGAACAGGAGCATATTCATCCATCAACAAACCTAGATCAAAGTAGGTAAATCAACAAAGTATAAAGGTTATTATTATTTTTTTTGTTATTTGCATATTTCATACATTCCATAAGCATTTATATTAGGATTTTTGGTAGCTTCTGTTCATATCAAGTAGGGCCTCACATAGTGGAGGCCCTACAAGTGCTACTAATCTCTTTTATGTTTGCATCCATACATGTGCAGGTAACAGGTCTATGAGCAACTGTTGAGGCAAGAGTGGCCTTCCAAGGATACACAAGCCCACTCACCAAATTGATTTGTAGCAAAGGAGAACACAAGTACCTATTTCCAATTAAAATAACCAAAAGAGGTTTCCACCCACTTGGATCTATTGTAATTTGAAATCAACAAGTGAAGCATTGTAGTCAAATCCCCATTATTCAGGGAAAATCATTATTGTAAAAGAAATGAGACCAAGGCTCTAAAATTTTTAATATAAAATATATTTATTTCACAATCGCTTGTTTTGGTGTTTTATTATTTGGGTGCATATTATTTTGCTTACAAAAATAACAATAGTGATGTGTTTTTTATAACCTTTTGTAAAGTTAGGGTTAGGGTTAAAGGGTTTGGCAAGTGGCTAGGATTTATGCATATCAAGAGGTTCTACTAACCCCATTTTTTTGTGAGTTCATGTGTGTAGGTTACAAGTTATTGAAGGTTGTTGAGGCAATGAGTGGCCCACCAAAGATACATAATCCCACTCACCAAATTGATTGGAGAAAAATGAGATCATTGACACCACCTTCACTGTGGATTTGTCAAAGGGACTTCACCCCTTTGTGCCCATTGTAATTAGAAAGAGCAAGCATTTGTAATCATACCCTAATACACTTGGGGATAAAAGCATTGTAAAAAGGAGACTAAGGCTCCACAAAGTTTAATACAAAATCAATTCTTTCTACTACAATCTTGGATCTTTTATTTCATTGCTTGGTGTCATCTTATTTTGCTTACACTTTATACTAAATTTGAAGATTATTTTTTAGCTAAGAGTACAAAGCAAAAATAACATTCAAGTTACAGTAAAGTAAGGCAAAAGAAGAAAGGGCCTTGGTAGTTCTTAATAATAGAAGTATCATATAATCCTGATAGAAGTCCAAGAGTAGAGCAAAATTGCTCAATCTTGATAAAGCTCAAGCATAGAGTAGAATCACATGAGCCTAATAAATATTAAAATTAGAGAAGAAGCACCTAATTTTGAAAGTAGATCAAACATAGAGAAGTAGCTCCAAGGGGAAGCACCCAAACTTGGTAGAAAATGTAAGCAACCAAGGTTGATTGATATACAATAAATGAGTTCAATCTATTCATAGCAACATTCAAGAAGCACTTAAGGAACTTAATAAAAGAAGCTCAATCTATTGAAGAGAATAGTGTTCAACAAGCACTCAATATGATTAAGCAAATGAGGTTAAAATATTATGAGAAACACTCAAGAAGTGCTAAATAGAAACACTATAGTAGCCCATGAAATAAGATAACTAGTATTGTAGAGAAGCATTCTAATAACACCCATGTATAAGAATAACTAGTAGTAGGGAGAAGCACTACAACAACACTCACATTAAATCATAACCAAAAATAGATAAAAGCGCTCTAAGAGTACACATAGAGAAATATAGCTAGCAACAGAGATCCAAAGGATAATAAGTAATGAAGAGATAACTCTAATAGTGCACACAAAGAAAGATAGCTAGCAATAGAGAGCCAAACGACATTAAGTAGCGTATAGAAATTCTCTAATAGAACTCATAGAGAAGGATAGCTAGAAATAGGGAGTATAAGGATAGATATTTGTGGAGAAGGATATCAAGCATTTAAGATCACATAGAAGGATAGCCTTCAAATTTTCACCTTACTTCTCCTTATTAATGAATAAATAGAAAGCTAAATATAATTTATGATGCACATTCAAGTTTTTGATAAGGTTCTTTACCCTCAAGAACTTTTAGTTGGATTTCTTACGTCTCATAAATTAGAGCAAGACACAAATTCTAAATACAATTTCCAACTTTCTATCAAAGCAATTTTTTGCTTCTTTCAATTTTCAATTCAATAACTTCTAAATTTGAATATTCTATATTGATGTAGAAACTATGGTTATTTGCAAATTTTAATGTTTTAATTTCTATGTAGAATTCTTTTTTCCTCTGAATGAGTTATTTGAATATATTTCTTATGCTTGAATAAATTAATTCAAAAGCTTTTAATTAAACCTTCCTTGCTTAAAAAATGCATTCAAATCTCCAATGATGTATCTAAGGTTGTATTATATAAAAGAAAATCCTTATCTGTCCAATTATCTAATTAATATCAATCATTAAGAATTAATTAGTTTTAAACTTAGTTCCTTCAAATTTATGAAAATGCATTTTGATTAAATAAATATCATACCTCTTTAAACTTGGGTGTGTTGTTTGTAGTCTTCCTCCTTTGACTTCCTACAAGTTGCACATGTATAGAGACGTTATTTTGTTCTTCTCTTTCAATGCTTATGATAGCATTAAATTAACTTGCTTTTGGTGCCTAAAAATGTTGACATCCTTCAATGTTCTCTCTAATTGTACTTTTTGGTTACATTCTTCTCACTATGCGCTGAATTTTACTCCACTTTGCTCTTGGACTTTACTTCACTGTCCTGCTCTACGTACTTTTTGAATGTATTCTTAATGCATGGGTTAATGTGAGACTTGGAACTCATGCAAGACATATGTTACACTTTCATTGGAGTTTTCTTTAGCTATATGACACTTGGTGGCAGTGAATCTTCAACTTCTTCACCCTCCACGCATTGCAAATTCCTTCATGTAATGTTGTTTATCCTCCTAATGCCCTCTATAATTTTTACAAGTGGCATAAACTCTCTTGTGTTTGGTATGGTGCTATCCTATCTCCAAGTGGTGCTCTTCCTTGTGTAACATTCTTCAAGATGGTGCTTATGGTTTATAACTCCTTTCTATGCGTTATATTTTACGTAGCACTCCCTTTGTAATTTAACACTCTCTAATTGCATTGTAACTTCTCCAACGTGACTTCTTCAATGATGAGCCCTCCTACTATCCCTTTTCTTCTTAAATTATCAATAACGTATGATGTTGCACTTATCCTTGCTTTCACTACACCAAAAAAGAGCTTTAACAATGATTATTAACCGCCCTTAAATACCTTTAAGGGTGGTTTTTGAACCACAATATCTAAGGGCATTATAAAAAGTCTATGTTATACAACGGTGTTTAAAAACTGCCTCAAAAAACTGCCCTTTTAAGTTCTAAGATGATGGTTTTTGACCATCGTCTTATCTATCATATTAGTCTCATATGACGACAATTTTTAGCCATCGTCTTAAGTCTCTAAGATGATAGATTTTGGCCACTGCCTTAGAACCTAGGGTGGTTATTAACCACCATCTTAGAAATGTAATACAATGGTTTTAACCACCATCTTAGGTTCAAGGATGATAGCTACACGTTGTCATTGTAGGGGTCTAAGATGATGGTTTTTAGCCATAATTTTAGACCTCTAAGATGATGGTTTTTAGCCACCATATTAGGCCTCTAAGACTACGGTTTTTAACCGTCATCTTAGAGGCCTAGGCTAAAAAAAAATTCTTGTGATTAGCCCCATTGATGTAATTCTTGTAAGTCAAAGTTAGTATTTCTCAATGGTATGACAATGGATATTTTGTTTATCTTTGGATACAAATGATAAATTCAACAGATGACCAAAATAGTTAAACAATAGTCATAATTTTTGTTTTTTAATAAGCTAAAAAAATTTAAGTTTACACAAGTTTTTATGAGGGATCATGCTTCCCTCATACCAAGTGGAATAAATACACTCAATGTAATATCTTGGCTGGTTTGTGTTGGGAATATTATTATTCACCTTTACATGTTTAACTAAAAGGAAAAGGTAAAGGTGGGTATTTTACATCCCAACCTACCCATCAAAATAAGTGGGCATACAAGATTATACTTTATCTTAGATATCTTGTTCAAATTTTGCACCTTAGATTCCAACCCTTTGACAAAGTTCATGTTAAATTGGGCTATCAAGCAACAACATCTACCACTATTCTAATAATATTTCTCATTGCTACTTGCTTGTTTCATTATAAAATATATTCAGTGACTAATATATGAAATGAGATTTAAATTTCAGAACATTCATACCAATACCATATTATTAATACTCTATGAATTTTACAGGGAAATTATGGACAAATATATGAAACGAGATTTGAATTTCAGAACATTCATACCAATACAATATTATTAATACTCCTTGTGAACTTTACAAGTAAATTGTGGACAAATACAATTCAAAAATTAAGAATATTGCTCTAAATATTCTTAAGAGCTATTTTGAGAATTATTTTGGAAATACCTATGAAAAGATGCAAATAAATTACTATCCACCATGTTCGAGGACTGATAATGTTCTAGACCTTATCCCACATGCAGATGGATCTAGAATTACATTGTTGTTGCAGGACAATGAAGTTGAAGAATTGCACATCTAGAAGGACAACAAATGGGTGGTTGTCCAACCAATTCTTTATTCTCTAGTAGTAAACATTGGCAACTTGTTAAAGGTAATTCACCCTTCTATATTTATGCCATACAAACTCATATAATTGTAATACATCAAAAAAATTAAAGTGTGTACATCAAATGAGCCATAGGGATAGGAGAAAAATTATTCCAGGAAGTAAAAAAAACTAACATCTGAGCCTTTGGCTCTACATATTTTTGAAAATAAATAATTTTGGTGCTAATATTTATAGCCAAGCTCTTCTTAAAAATAAATTCAATCCACGGAAGCAAAGTGTACAAGTGTCTTTATAAAATTTTGCTATGAATCTTGCCTTCCAAAGGAAATATATTTTTATTATTATTTTTTGAATTTACATGGTGGAATCGATAGCTGCCATGAATCTAGGTAGGCTATCTAGCTTTTATGGCTTCCATAGTATTATGCACTATTCACCCTGGAAAACCGCCGTAGAGTTCTTCACGTAGTCCACCCTTATAACCACCATGTCACAATCACTTTAAAAATTTTATGCCACTGAAATCACCAAGAAAGAGACAATTGTTCAGTCCGATGAGGCCCGAGATTTGAACCTTGGACCTCCATCCCCCTTACGGGATTTGGTCGAAAAAATTGGTCTACACCTCGGACCTCCAAAGGAAATATTTTATACTCAACCTTATTATATCTATTTTTTTTAGGTAAGTTGAAGTATAATGTGGCACAAATGGGGGCCACACTCCTTGGAGGTACAATAGGTGCCTCCATTCCCATGATTTGAACTTGAGTAGCTTGAGTAACAGTTTAATGACATACCACTATGATGTCCTTATGGGATATTATTATATATTTTTGCAACTATCTCTAATAAGCTAGGTATCCATTGAAAGATGACCTTACCAAAATATAGGGATAATAAAAACTATATTAGTTTAGCCTACAACCATATTCAAAAAGTGCTGGCAGATGAGCATTTTAAAAGCATACCCTAATACATTATTATTTTCCACAAACAATGCATAATTTCAAGAGTTGACACTTTCTCTCCACAAAGAGAGAGAGATGTAAGTTTTGTTGAGTTTAGATTTAACCGCCAAAAACTAATGAAGTATCAACCAAACAAAGGCTTTAGGTTTTAAGGTTCTTAATTTTCAAAAATAATAGAAGCAATTTTGTCATTGTTTTTGATTTATCATGTTGAATTGAAAGGATGCGAAGATCATAACAATTAAGTTGTGCCCTACCTTCCATACTTAACCTAAAAATTCAACCAAAGTGAACTTAGTACATCAAAATTTGAAAGTAATATAAATGACATGGAGAGAACATTACAGTAAAAATTTGAAAGTAATATAAATGACATGGAGAGAACATTACCCCCAAGTGAGCATCTTACATGTTGGAGTCCTGTTTCTATTATAAATTTGACAATAAAAGTACATGATAATAAGAGTCCAAAAGTCTTATATACCTACCTCCAACTATAATAAATTCAAGTATTATAGAAGAGTCTGACATATTCAAATGGTAGTCAGTCAAGGCTGTAAGTCACCATCACAATGGTTGGAAGATTCTCACATATTGAAAAATATGTATTCGTTTGCTATGAAAACAAGGAGACATTCTCTACCTATGGCCAAGGATGATGTAGGAAACCATGTACAACAATATTGTGAACATCACATAATTATAGGGTTATGCATAAGAGGTAGGACCCGAAAGGTACTTACAAAAAAATGGTGAAACTTTTTTGAAACAACGACAAAATCTGTCAAACTGCATGTATGCTGGCATGGCGAATGATTTTAATTTTTCTCAAAAAATTGGCAAAAAAGGGTGAATTTTAAAGTTTTTCCGGACCAGGCCAAAAAGATACCGACTATGTTTAAAATCTTGGCAAAATATTGGACGCGAATTGCGGTCCGATCATGGAACGAATGCATAATATGATCCGATTTCGAATGGGTTGCAAAACATGAAATGGTCTCGAGCTAGGTGCATAATAAGTACCGTAATATTCGAGTAAGAGATATGATATGGCATCTAGTAAACATAAGGATTGTAGCACAATGTAGCTTATCGCTATTGACGTTGTTAGGGGGAAAACACATGCAATATTGACAAAGTTGATCCCACATAACTATTTATCCCACATGATTTAGTGTACTCTAATTTCAAATATTAAATAAGAAACTTCCTTCATAGTAAAGTAGGCGAAGATTCAAGGCAAGAAGGGTGGCCTCTTTCTGACGGGTGTAGTAGGCAAGAAATCAACTACACCCATTAGGAAGAAGACCAACATGTCTTGTCCTCGATCTTGGCCTTTTATGACCACAAATAGGATGCAACAGACAGATGCGTTTAATGTCACGACAATACAATGGTCCTAGACACCAGGCAAGTGCATTTATGCATTTAGGCACCAAGCAAATGCATTTATGCATTCGGGCATCGATCAGATGCATTTATGCATCTGAAAATCAGGTGGATGCATTTATGCATCCGAGCGGATGCATAAATACATTTGAGTATCGATCGGGTGCATAAATGCATCCGGGCATCGAGTGGATGCATTTATGCATCTAGGTATCAAACGGTTGCAAATTATACAACCGATTTAAAATTGAAGCATATTATACATTCGGGTGTCGAACGGGTGCATTTTATGCGTTCGAGTGCCAGACGGATGCAAACCATGCTCTAACATTAAATCGGTTGCATAATATGCAATCGATCGGTGCCCTAGATGCATACTATGCTCCATCATTAAACCGAATGCATATTATGAACCGGTAGCATAGTTTAGTCCAACCGCCACCGTACTGCCACGTGTCTAATACTGCATGTCTCGTCCTACATGTCTAATATGATGTTGCCACATGTCAAATATATTTCAAGTCTATAAAAAGGCACCAACAAGTCATTTTACCATTTATTTTCTACGACAGCTACAACCAGAGCTAACCTTTCTGATTGACCTTTTAGTTTCCATTCCCAATAATTTTTCTTCCACTTCCAACTACTTCCAATGGATACCCCTTCCACAATCCAACCAAAATTCAAGAATTTTGCATGCATTTTGATTTCAGATCTTAGGACAATGCCAGGGATGAACTTTGAGTGGTTGTATAACGTAGGTTTATCAACCCTCATTTCCATACCAAATTTCAAAATAGACAAAGTGCTCCTGCAGCATATTATCTCTGGTTATGACCACGAAAGGGGTACTGTAAGCATTAATCTACGATCTAAAAATATTTTTTTCAGCATCACCCCTAGAGATATTCACAGATTGACAGGTCTTCCATTTATTGGTTTTAATCAAGTGTCGTCGAGGTCACAACTTTCTCCAGATGACAAAGAACACCTCAATAACAATTACGGTCTTTCATCAGAATATTTGGCAGGTATAAATCTTGTTAAATGTATTTTATTAATTTTCAATGTTTTCAATTTCTAAATTCATATCGAATTTTTGTATGAAGCTTCTAATGCCAAAACAAAAAGAGGCTTAGCGATTAACGATGTTAACCATCAAACTATGAATGCCATTATCAAGTTTTTCTAGGCCAGGCTTATTCTATTGGGAAGACCAAAAATTTTGTTTTGGGCACTGTATTATATTTTTCAGTCTAAAAAAAATGAAAAGTTCAATTGGTGTACATATATTTCTGATCGAGTCAGGACTGAGTTGCATGCAGTCAAACTTGCAACCGCCAAGACTCATCCCCCCAAGAATCAGCCCATTGTGGGCAGTGTAAATTATATTTTAGCTTTATGTTTTGAGTCTTTTCATAATTTTTCAACTACTCCTATACCAATTGTTATGCATTCAAAACTATTGTCTATTGCCATGACACCAGACGAATTGAGGGTAATAACTACATAATTGTCTTTGGCATACTATTTTATAGTTTATAATATTTATTTTTTTAATTTTTTTTCATCTATATGCAGGCGAAGGCAAAAATTTCAAGGACTAAAAAAATTGCTGCCAATAGGGGTCACAGGCCGGAGCAAACAGGTGATTCTGAAGATACGGGCTCTGAAGCAACACCTGTTACTATGTAGAGGTCACACAAACATGCCAGGCAAGCAGCTACTCATGGGGTGTCTCGTACACCTAGGTTTGCATAAAATGTGCAAGCCGAATCTAGTGTGGCCAACCCCTCCCCCAATGTAGAACAATTGCATCACATTTCATCTGGTAAATCTATGATTCTATGTGTAGTTAATTAAAATTTAGATTTCTTTTTATTTTAAGCAAAATTAGAACAATTTTTTTTTTATTGTTTTCAGTTGATTTTCATGATAAAGTAGTAACATCATAAGTTAGAAGGCATACGCAGCCACCACCTCCTCCACAGGAATCACACTCACTGGTTACATGCAATCAGCAACAGGGACAGTCACCCTTTACATGTAATCAACAACAAGGACAGTCACAACCTCAGCCTATGTGAGGGCACGTCGGTGTTAGAAATTTTTTGTTTTCACAAGCCACTTCATGAAATTATGGGCGTGGGATTTCACAACCATAGACATCACAAAGACCAACACCAATTTTGGTGGGAATTGGATTCTATCAGTTTACATTTTCTTTAAATTCATAGGCACCTAAATGTTTTGGATAGGGATTGGACAGTATTCCTCTTGATGACGATTACATGATGCAGGGCCCGATTGAAGGCTTTAGGGCAACATATGTGCTTAAATATACAACACGAGAAGAAGTCCCTGCAACTCAGCAGACATCAGAACCACCCGTACAAGGAGACAATCGTCATCCTCAAGGTCCTCAAACTGAGGATGATGTTGTCAATTTTAATGAAAATATTTCATTGGAAGCCAATACTGAGTCAACAATTTAGGAGTTTGTTTTGAAATATTTACAAGAGTTGAAAGAATGGGAATATCGGGAAAAGGTCCTTATTAAGGAAATTAATGCCCGATATAAAAATTATGAAAAAAGAGATTCTATTTATTCTTTAGTCAAATATGAACATGAAAAACTTGATGGCTTGCTAAAACAGGCTACTTTAGGAATAGTTAAATCTGATTTTATTTATGAGGATGATGTCTTAAATGTTGTTGTTGGTAGATTGGAGAATGTTAATGCTCAAGCCCAAGCATTTTACAACTTATGGGCTTCTGATAAGGAAAGGGTTGCAGTTGTTGAGGATGCAAAAGAATTGGTTGAGGTAAAAAAGTTATATATATTCCAATTTTCTATTGCATTTACATTTTTATATTTCTTGAAAATTTATAATAATTTCAATGTATCCCTTTTGAATAAAGTTTTCAATTTTTTTTGCAGTCAAACTTTGAAAACTTGAAAACACAGGTTAAGAGCATGGATGTCAATATTCTTACACAAAAATCATGTTTGATGAAATCAATGGAAATGAAAAAGAAAATGCAGTCAAAGATTGCAAAAAACAATAAGTTAAAAAATTCATCAGAGAGAAGCTGCATGAATATCCGGAAATGGTGCTTGATAAAATGAAAGAAACACTTCCAACAATACTTGAAGATCCAAACAAAGAAAAAGTTGCATTAGTGTCAAGCATTGTGAAAGTACGTGACAACCTTGTTAGAGTTGGAGCACTGCCAGAAGAAACAGAAGCTGATAAAGGAAAAGAAATGACAACTCCAAACACTAGTGAAGCATCCATGCACCAATCAAAAAATTGAAATTTGAAAATGTTGACAATGTTTTTAAAAGACTGAAATACGTTATTTCTATTTGAATTTGGTATGTGATATTTGAGACTTGAGTTTGAAAATGTTTTCAAACTACTACAATATAGTAATTTCTCTTTGAAAAGTTTATGTTATATTTGAGTTTACAATTGTTTGAACGATGTAATTTATGTTTGATAATGTTTTAAAAAGACTGGAATATTTATTTTCTATTTGAAAATGTTATGTAGTAGAGTTAGAAAATGGTATGTAATATTTGGGCTTAAAGTGTTTGAAAAATGTGATATATGTCTTGTTGAAATAGTTAATTTGTAGTTATGATGCACAAAATTTGGGTTTAAAAATGTTATGTAATATTTGAGTTTGAAAATGTTATCTAATATTTGGGAATTTTTGTTTGAAATTGGTATGTAAAATTTGAGATATGAGTTGGAAAATTTTTAAAAATATATTGCAATATATTAATTTATGTTTGAAAATGTTATGTTATATTTATCTTTACAAATATTTGAATGATGTAATATGTTTCTTTTTTAAATAGTTGATATGAAACATTTTGTTTGAAAATGTCATGTAATTTCTGTTTGATAATGTATTAAAAGGACTGGAATATTTATTTTCGGTTTCAAAATGTTATGTAGTAGAGTTAGAAAATTGTATGTAATATTTGGGTTTAAAGTGTTTGAAATATGTGATATATGTCTTTTTGAAATATTTAATTTGGAGTTATGATGCACAAAATTTGGGTTTGAAAATGTTATCTAATATTTGGGAATTTATGTTTGTAATTGGTATGTAAAATTTGAGATATGAGTTGGAAAATGTTTAAAAAAGGATTGCAATATATTAATTTATGTTTGAAAATGTTATGTTTCTTTTTGTACTTGTTGATATGAAACATTCTGTTTGAAAATGTCATGTAATTTATGTTTGATTTTAAAATATTGTAATATCTAATTTTGAACGATGTAATATAATTTTTTTGAACTAGTTAATTTGAAATTTTTTGTTTGAAAATGTTTTAAAAAGACTACAATATCTAATGTCGGTTTGAAAAATATATGATGCACATAATTTGGGTTTGAAAAAGACTGCAATATCTAATATCTAATTTGTAGTTATGATGCAATATCTAGTTTTGTTTGAAAACGTTTTAAAAGAACTACAATAGCTTATTTCGGTTTGAAAAAGTTATGATGCACATGAAAGATGAAAAAAAAAATTCATTAAATAATATAAATCTGGAACAATATACAGAAACCTACTATCAAACCAATTTGTGTTTATCATTATCAATGAAATGAGAGTTCAGAAACTAAGACCCAAACATAAAATTTTACAATCTACAAAAATGATTTAAGCCATATAATTTTAAAGCAATAACGTGATTTAAAAAAAAATTCATTGAAATAATATAAATCTGGAACAATATTCCAAAATATGCTATCAAATCAATTCGTTATTATCATATTCCATGAAATGAGAGTTGAGACACTAAGACCCAAACATAAAATTTTACAATCTACAAAAATGATTTTAGCCATGTAATTTTAAAACAATAATATGATTTAAAACAACAATTCATTGAAATCATATAAATCTGGAACAATATTGAGAAATTTGCTATCAAATCACTTCGTGTTTATTATTGTCAATGAAATCATGGAAAATTATCACTATGGAAGCTGAAACATATTAGCTTGTCCAAAAATCTGTGTCTCCACCATCTGATCACTGAAAGGATCATCATCATCATTGTCAATCGTATTCAACGTTCCTCTTCTATCTACCAAGGAACTCCAGTATTCCAACACCCTGTCATACGAAAATGTATCCAACTGATATGAGGACACATAAATTCTTAAATAATTTTCTAAATTCTTGTCAAGTCTATTGCGGATTTTAGATTTAACAAAAGCAAGTGCACTGAAAACTCTTTCATCATCGACTGACCCCAAAATCATTATTTCACATAATTCATATAAATGAAAGTATTCACTTATAGTATCTTTTAATATTGTGCTTGGATACAATTTTTACCACAAACTTGTAGTGGAACCAATCTCATGGATATCTGTCATAACTGATGTTTTCAAAACCATTGTTCTTCCAAAATGCGATGACTGTTGTTTCAAAAGTTCACTGTTGAGTAGACCATTAATTACTACACCATTGACTTCCACACTCTTACTAAAATGGTCAATGAGATTACCCATATTTTTAATAAACAACTTATTTGCAGAACTGTATTCAGTACAAGGCCCCCAAAACATGGGGTTAACCACACCCATGGACTCAAGCAACTCATCTCTCTGAAACTATTCTCTTATCTCACCTGTCAAAGTTTTTTCTATATTTGACAAATTACTCTTTGTTTTCTGTATTACAATATGAAATCTATTATGTGTTACAGGAACTTCAAAATCTTCCACAACAATACTTGATTGCCTTTCAAAACAATAAACAGGTATCATCTTTTTATGAACATTAATACAGAGATGATCATTAATGTCAAAATTCAAAAAGCTTTTTGAATTGTTCATGTTTATCAATGTATTCCAACTATCAAATATAGGTTCTGTAAAATCTGCATTAGACACATATAATGAATCAAGAAGCATGCATATTTGTTTTCTCATCCTCATAAAATCAACGATATAGATAGATCTCTCTTGTGCAAGATTAATTAAACTGTTCATTTCTTTTAACATTGGAAGAATACCACATAATGTCAAAAGTGTTTCAAGTCATTCAAACATAATAACATATATTTTGCCTTATCAACTATTATGCAATTTGCATGCATAAACCCTGTCAGTGATTGATATTCTGCCAAAACTCTCTGAGCAAGTTGAAACAGTGAAATCCATCTTGTATCCACATCTTTTAACAATGTTTTCCCTTCTGTAACTCCTAGTGCAAATTGTTGAAACTCTGTAAATTTTTTTGGACTTAATGAGAAATAAGAATGAATATCACGAATAAGGTTTTTAACTTTAGTAACATTTAAAAATGTGCTCACAATTTTATATGCAATATTTACTCTATGAGCCATACAGTGAATGGGGATCATCTATGGTGCAACTATGGGTTGGAGTCGAACACACAAACCAGACCTATGACCTTGAATATCCATCAGCTCCAACACAAATTAACTTTGTTGCAATGTCTATATCATTCAATCCCGCAATATTCTTTAAAATTTTAACAACAACATTATAAATATTTTTTGCATTTGAACTTTCCAACATCTTATGTATTCCCAACAAAATAGGCCTTCTAACATGATTTTGAAATGTGTACACATGCATGCAAATCCAAGAACTGTTATCCATAGTTGTTACTTCATAAATATAAAGTGAAATGAATTTGGCATGTTTTACTTGCTGCCTTAGGTCTTCTTTCTCAACCAAAGCTAAATATTTTGCCATTTTCCAACCACTTTAGTCTGACCAATGAGAACTAGGAAGGTTTTGCACATTAAAAAGGTATAATAGCTGCTTATAATCAATAAAATCGGACATTGGTCTACCTTTATTGAGAATATTGTAAACAATGGCAAATTGCTTACTTTTTAAAGAAAACACAGTCTTCTGTAATTTGTCAAATTGGGCTTAAATTGTTCCACCTTTTTCAACAAGAGATTGTTGTTGCTTTAAGTGATTTTCATATGTTATAGCATATCTTAAATGCATACATTTTGTTAAATGATTGTCTAACAGCAGAACAAGACACTGTTTTGTTCGATTGTTGAATTTGTTACGGTCGATGGCAGAAAATGTTTCGATGTTGTGATGAATTGTGTAGGTAATTTCCTTAGGATTTTAATTATATATAGAGGTATACTTGGCGAGTTTGACGGAATAATTTAGAAATTCTAAAATTTTAGGGCTAAAAAGGTACTTTATTTAGGCGGGATTACTTGCAAATTTTTTAAAATATTTGTGATACTCCATCAAAATATGGCTAACCGACACTGAAATTTTATTTTTTCCTAAAAATTTTGGCTACATGGCTGACGTTCGGGTCTCAAAATTTTTTGTGAATTTGAATTTTTGAAAAAGGGTTTTTCATCCCAATGGTGAAGTTTTGCCACTATGCATAACGCTGCATAATTAGCAAAAACATAAATGAAGTTTCCAAGAAGGGTGACAAATTATTGTGCTTTAGCAACATTAAACCAAGGCACTTGTGTCCTATTTTTTAAAATTAGATAATGGCATCCGAATGATAGGTACCTTAATGTTACCTTAATTTTTTCATTGAATCCAAAGTATATGGTGCTTTCAATTGATTAAGTGCAACAATTTAATATTCCTAAACATGCAGGTGGACCCATGAAACTCTCACCAACGATTCAAACCTGCCATGACAAAGTAGAGGAAGAGTAAGTGAACAATTTGTACACATATTCCCATGGATACCTTTGACTAAGGCAACATAGGGTGAGTTATTTCGATCATGGTGGACTCTCTACACTCTCCACTATTGAGTGGAGAAGATCAAAGATATGGTATTGAGAGGCAGCAGGTTCACAGAAAGAGCACCATTGACATATCTCCCATTACCACATTGGAGGAGTTTGGGATGGAGAGTTGTATTGAGTGCAAGAAGTTGTGGGCATTGCTTTCCCCATAATTTTTGCTACTATGTGCGGTTATTCGCTTGGAGCCTTAACACAGACCTTCACAGGACACTTGGGTACTATGGAGCTGGCCGCTGTGGCAATAGTGAACTCTATCATTGCTGGACTGGGCTTTGGTATCATGGTGAGTGCACCAAAATGCAAATTTTCTAATTGAAGTCAATAACATATATTGTTTCTAGATGCTCGCATGATAAATGTTGTTTGTGTTCTCTCTATTGGAATTTATAATATTGTGGTATCAAATTTGGAGCGATATTCCAAACTTTGAATTAGTTTGAGATATCTTTTTCCACTCTAAATGGGTGAATTTTTTTAATTATGCATTGGTGATATAATCTATATCCTACCTATATCTTGAACCATCTATAACTTAAAATTGGTGGTGCAAAGAAACACTAACTAATTATATTAATCTTAAAATAAAATAATCTAAAAATCAAAGTCATGAAATATGGTTTTATGGTGGCATAAAACTAATTCTATTTTCCATCCCCTATAGGAACTCCACAGTGTGATTATTGATCCGCCTTGTGTACAATTACCCAGATTATCTATTTCCACACACCATGGATAAATTTGGTTGCCACTATTTGCTGCCATAAAAATTGTCTACCCCTAATTTATGTACATGTTGTACATATATATTAAGTTGTTGAGGGAAAAGCTAGGACAAATTAGTATCCAAAAACATGTAATAAACCTCTTGGTCAAAAACACACAATCCTTATCGAACATGTAAACTACATTCTAAAAATTTTTCTTGATCTGTAGGATGACCAATGGTCTCAAGTAGAAGCAAAAAAGAAAATGGAGGAGCACATCTTAACAACTCTATTTAGCAGTAAGTTAAATTTGGACAAAGGATGTTCAACATTGTAACTACATTCTTTTAATGAGAGAAAATTCTTGATGTCCAAGATCTTTTTACCTTGTGCACTCTAATATTTAAGATTTTATTTTTTGTTTTATTATCTTTGAACATGTATAATGAATGGTGTTGCAAATAATATATATGATTTATTTATATATATGATTTGAGTTCAGCTCTAGCACCATCTTGTCACAACCTCTATTAGAAAAAGTTACATCATCTTAAGCAACATAAGAGAACACAAGGGCTATGAATGAGTCACTCATAAAGACAGATGTCAACAACTAAAAGAGGTAATATCAAATATAGAGTAGAAGTGATTTTATCCATAAATAGAATATAAACCCTTTTGAAAAAGAAAGAATAAAACACTAAAAAACAACTACATAAACCAAAACCAACTACAAAAAACCTCTGTTGAATGAAATATTAAATGAAATAAAAATAACAACAATGAAGATAGACCACTAAGGGAGAAGTAAATGAAGAAAAGGAAATCTCTTTTATAATAATTTATGTCAGATGTTAATTCAAAGCATCATACAATATTTGCTACAGTATGGCATAATTTATCTATAAAAAATATCTGATATAGGCTAGGCAATAAAAGAACCCACAACATCTTTCATTGTGTCCATATCATCATTCTTTCTAAACAATATTGTTTTCTCTTTATGGACGATGTGCACATTGACTTTGCAATAACCTTCACCCAAATGTTGACCATGTACAAGGTCTTTAGGGTAAGTACTATCATTATGCCTTAATAGATCTGAGAATCAAGTAGCATTTCCTTCTCTCAGTTTGAGTGATTGGTGTCATTTTTAGTCCCTACATGGAAAATCAACAACCTAGATAAATTCACTACATAGTGTACAATACAAACTAAGTCAATTGTTTTATCTTTGAAATAATAGTCATACCATTTATGACTTGCCTAGAAGGTATTGAGCAACTGCATGTTTCCTTGATCACCACCACCAATGTTGTGTCTAATTGTAGGGTTAGCATGTAGTGATGCTTACTATGGAATTATATGCAATGGATCATTACAAATTTAGGGGTGCGACATGTAAACATTTTAAATATAAAATCATGAAAAAACTAACACACATCTATCTGTGAAAGTCGTATCAAAATCTCTTCAATATTTTTATATTTCTCTACAAGCTTCTCTTCCATATCTTTTTCTCTCTACAAGCATCTCTTCCCACTTTGTTGTTTATCTAATGTATGTTTTATTTGGTGCAACTTTTGTATGTAATCCTCACAAAAAAATAAAGTAGTTGGTGATACTCCTTTGTCGATACCTCGAACATGACCCAATATTTTGGGTCCTAAAACATTGGAGAGCACATCATGCTTAATATATTGATTTACAAAGCTCGTCGATGATATTGCATCATCATTTTTTTGGTAAAATCACATGCATAGTTTATTGGTAACATGTTAAAAAACAATCGATATAACAATGGTTTGAATTTCAACGCATTGTTATTTTCAAGGGAATGCCACTTATGATTGTATTCATAACTTCTAGTGAAATAGGAGCCCCATCCTTCTTTTTATGAGATTTTATCTACACAATTGTCCTTGGTAATAGAAATTCCACATTTGGTTGACTCTTCCTTTGCAAGATATATAGTTGGAGAGACATAAGGATAAGTCATACGACAAAACAATATAGCAATATTTGTCACATATAATGGATGAGTATGATAGAATACCATTTCATGATCCAATCGAGCATATCCTCTTTGACTACAAGTGTGCATGATGGATTAGTGAGATCTGTTTTGTTTGTTTCTTTGCATCACCATTTATAACACAAAAAAGAAACCAATATATAAAGATATTACGGAGAGCAATATCAAAAAAATTCACATGAGCATAGCAATGATATGAACTACCATAGCAGATTAGTTGGTACTTACCTTAAAGTCAACGATGCTCCTTCCATTCACAAAGGCTTTCCAATATTTTTGTGATACATGAGGTGGGGTATTAGCAATTCGATTTGCATCATTATCATACTTATCATAGTGGCCTACCATAAGTAAATGCTTATGATCACACCATTGCTTTAACATGGTCACGAAGACCCATTTATTCATTGCCTTTGAAATGATATATTTTTGCTACATCAAACTAGTATCTTATTAGATGCAATATTTATATAAGTATTCAAAAATGGACACTATGAATTCCATTGGCTAGAAACTTATCGTAATGAGTATCCATAACTAGTTTTTAAGCTCCACTAGAATTGTTGTCCATGTTGTATGGGTGATAGGGACAATATCCTCATAATCACCCCCAAGTAAGATGAAAACTTAATAGAATTTGGACGTATGGGTTGTCCATTTAGATTGCAAATTATCTCCACCTTATAGTGTTGCTTGACTTTGATGCACATCTTGTTGGACCTCTCTTTCTATGATATTCAGTGTTTGAAGTGTGTGATGACCTAGCATCAACACCTATAATTTTGGAACCATCCAAACATCATTATGCCATATAGTATGACAAAAATGAGTAACCAACATCACAAGAAAATTTCTTGTGCAGTCTACATACCTTTTTTGTTAGTCAAAGCATTATCAGCCTCATTTTAAGTATTATCATGACCAAATTTATTTATGTTATGGGTTACCTCCTTATATTCCTCATTCATAGAACTCCATGGTTGGTATCTTCTACTAGTTGCTACAATACACCATAGTCGATGATAAAAAAATGATCAATTCTAATATGCCTAGGTCAACCACTATTGAAAAACACTATCAAATTTCAAGTACTTACTAGCATGTGAGACCTCTATCTCTAACTCTTGATTTGTTGTGATGATCTCAGCTGCCTATGGTGCCTTTCTTAGTCTTTTTTTGTACATATTGTAAAACTATGGGAAATAATATATCAAGGTCACACATAACCTCTATAAAATAAAAATAAAACAAAATAAAACAACTTTGTACAATCTACTAGTAGTGCCATGGGGTCTAATATGCACTTGATACATTCCTTACTCTTGTGTCCATTTTAGTTCCACTTGTCAGTGATTATACAAGAGAAACCCTGTCTTCACAAATGCATGCCAGATACTACTCATAATGAAACAAATAATTAACTACCATCTACATGAAACTTGCACTTGAATATTATTATACCAGTTGAGGATGATTATACGATTATACCAATTGAATATGATTATACAAATTGAGGATATTACCCTACAAAGACCAAGGGACCCAAAAACTTCACCTGATTTAGCATTAAGTTCTGCCATAAATGGTATGTACAACACAAGTATCATGTCAATTACTCAATATGAATAACAAGCAATTACATCTGTACTTACAATATCACATTTGACCTACCAACAAACTATTCAAACTTGATTGCGCCTATTTGTGTGCTTGCTAAAAAGCATACACCAAGTGACCAAGTGATCAACCCATGTATCCATAGACTTTTCTAACATGTGGATGATAAATGAAGAGTATATTTAATAAAATTGCAAGTTGGCTACGATTTAATTCACCTGACAACAAATGTAATGTTCTATTATTTTGATAGGAGTGGCCCCCAATAGAAGCCATGCACAACTTATTACCATATGGTGGTGCTAAAAATAATTTTTCACACATTAGCGTGGCAAAATTTTAATTATTTATCATAGGTTCAAATATACTAATAGGAAGAGATTACCCTACAAAGACCAAGGGATCCAAAAAAATCACCTGATTTAGCATTAACTTCTACCACAAATGGTATGTACAACACAAGTATCATGTCAATTACTCAATATGAATTACAAGAAATGACATTTGTACTTACAATATCACATTTGACCTACCAAAAAACTATTCAAACTTGATTGTGCCTATTTTTGTGCTTGCTAAAAAGCATACACCAAGTGACCAAGTGATCAACACATGTATCCATAGACTTTCCTGACATGTGGATGAGAAATGAAGAGTATCTTTAGTAAAATTGCAAGCTGGCTATGGTTTAATTCACCTGACAGCAAATGTAATGTTCTGTTATTTTGATAGGAGTGGCCCCCAATAGAAGCCATGCACAACTTATTACCATATGGTGGTGCTAAAAATAATTTTTCACACATTAGCATGGCAACATTTTAATTATTTATCATAGGTTCAAAGATACTGATATGAAGAGATTACCCTACAAAGACCAAGGGATCCAAAAATTCACCTAATTTTGCATTAAATTCTACCATAAATGGTATGTACAACACAAGTATCATGTCAATTACTCAATATGAATAACAAGCAGTGACATATGTACTTACAATATCATATTTGACCTACCAACAAACTATTCAAACTTGATTGTGCCTATTTGTGTGCTTGCTAAAAATCATACACCAAGTGACCAAGTGATCAACACATGTATCCATAGAATTTCCTGACATGTGGACGAGAAATGAAGAGTATATTTAATAAAATTGCAAGTTGGCTACGATTTAATTCACCTGACAACAAATGTAATGTTTTGTTATTTTGATAGGAGTGGCCCCCAATAGAAGCCATGCACAACTTATTACCATATGGTGGTGCTAAAAATAAATTTTCACACATTAGTGTGGCAACATTCTAATTATTTGTCATAGGTCCAAAGATACTGATAGGAAGATATTACCCTACAAATACCAAGGGACCCAAAACTTCACCTGATTTAGCATTAAGTTCTGCCATAAATGGTATGTACAACACAAGTATCATGTCAATTACTCAATATGAATAACAAGCAGTTACATATGTACTTACAATATCACATTTGACCTACCAAAAAACTATTCAAACTTGATTGTGCCTATTTGTGTGCTTGCTAAAAAGCATACACCAAGTGACCAAGTGATCAACCCATGTATCCATAGACTTTCTTGACATGTGGATGAGAAATGAAGAGTATCTTTAATAAAATTACAAGTTGGCTATGGTTTAATTCACCTAACAAAAAATGTAATGTTTTATTATTTTTATAGGAGTGGCCCCCAATAGAAGCCATGCACAACTTATTACCATATGGTGGTGCTAAAAATAAATTTTCACACATTAGCGTGGCAACATTTTAATTATTTGTCATAGGTCCAAAGATACTGACAGGAAGAGATTACCCTACAAAGACCAAGGGACCCAAAAACTTCACCTGATTTAGCATTAAGTTCTACCATAAATGGTATGTACAACATAAGTATCATGTCAATTACTCAATATGAATAACAAGTAGTTACATTTGTACTTACAATATCACATTTGACCTACCAACAAACTATTCAAACTTGATTGCGCCTATTTGTGTGCTTGCTAAAAAGCATACACCAAGTGACCAAGTGATCAACCCATGTATCCATAGACTTTCCTGACATGTGGATGAGAAATGAAGAGTATCTTTAATAAAATTGCAAGTTGGCTATGGTTTAATTCACCTGACAACAAATGTAATGTTCTGTTATTTTGATAGGAGTGGCCCCCAATAGAAGCCATGCACAACTTATTACCATATGGTGGTGCTAAAAATAAATTTTCACACATTAGCATGGCAAAATTTTAATTATTTATCATAGGTCCAAAGATATTGACAAGAAGAGATTACCCTACAAATACCAAGGGACCCAAAAAATTCACCTGATTTAGCATTAAGTTCTACCATAAATGGTATGTACAACACAAGTATCATGTCAATTACTCAATATGAATAACAAGTAGTTACATTTGTACTTACAATATCACATTTGACCTACCAACAAACAATAATAAACATACAATAGTGATTTACAATGGCTGAAGTAAGAGGGCCAACAACAAAGAAGCAACAAAGATCAATATATTGAATCCTATAGATTAGAAGGATGCGGGAGCAAGAAAATAGTAGAATGTTAAAATTAGGAAGCCCTGAATGTCAACATTGTAAGTTTACCAAGAATAAGTTAAGTTGCACTAATTTTAGAAATGGTGTTTTTAGCATCTTAATATCCTGCTTAGAAACCCAATCAACTAAAAGCTAAATCAATATGTTAAAGAGCAAAAAATTAGGAATCATCATGAACCAAGTGAACATGATAAAAAAATGAAAGACAATAAATATATGTAGCAATTTTCATGGGTGGTGGAAAATAATAAGTAATGACACTAGAGTTAAGGACTTGTGACATTGCTGACAATAAAGCATGAATTTCAATAAGACTTCCTGAGGTAGCTAGATAATTAAGCATGAAAATCAATAAGACTTACTAAGGTAGCTAGACAATTAAGCATGAAAACTCAAGAATGCAATGTTACTTGTGTTGCATAGTCCCCTAAAATCTTAGCACCTTGTTCAAGCCAACTTATTTATGTTCATGACAATAGAGATTTATCTCTGGTACTATTTATCTATAGAGATTTATTTATGTTTGTTTGAGAAAGGATTCCATGTTCCCTGATGAGGATTATATCCTTGATTTTTTGCCTTTGGCAAAGACCTCAATGTCCACTGAAAAGTCTCCTATTTTGATTACCACTGGATTCTCTGGCCATGGGTTCAAAATGGGTCCATTGGTGGGACGGATAATGGCAGATCTTGCCCTCAAAGGAGAAGCAGATAGGGTACCCTTGAAGTATTTTTCTATTAAACATTTTCTTCAAAGTCCCAGAGGCAATCCCAAAGACTATGAGGACATAGTTTGTCCTTATCAGAGGGCAACATCATAAAGGTACAACCATACAGATAAAATCATTAGACCTTCTTGAGTATCATATGTGCATTTCAATTTTCCTTAGTGGATTTTGTGGATCACGATCAGCTTGTATGAAGACTACAAATCTATTTAGGGTAGGATATGTCTAATGGCTACCAACAATTTATGAAAATTTTAGTTCTTTGCCTTTTCATCCTAAAGGTGTGTAATTGTATGGCATGGATGTTCAATTTGAAAGGATGAAGGAAGCATATAAGTACTATGGAGTCTGAGAGATTTATGCCTTATTCATTCTAGTTAGGCATAGGTCCAATTTGACTATGTTCCTATAGGAATAGGTGGTGCAATTACATGTATGTCTATTCAGAATGGTTTTCCATAATCCTAGAAGGTAGTGTGTGCTCACGTTCAATATGTTAATACATTTGCTAATAACACAAATGGATGAATTTTTTTTTCTGAGTTGCATTCCTCCTCGAGTGCAATATGGTTTTCCTGGATCAAATCCAAAGTAATTTAAATAGAATTTCAAACTCAATTTCTTGTCTACTTATTCTCGGATGCACACTCATGTAGTGTTTGCCAAAATCTAGAACAAAGTGGGAATTAATTGTAATGTTCATAATTTTCCATATACTATGTAATAGCTAGTGTATACTCCTTTATTCTATGCTCTTGTCTAACTTAACCTTTTTCCTGGTTTTTGTCCTATTTTCTAAAGGCCATCTTATCTTACATAAAATATTCAATGCCTAAAAATTTTAAGGATCTGAAGCACTCTTCCTCAGTTTACACCTTGCTTTTGTTATTACCAGTTGGTTTCTGAAGGTAGCAGATTGATGCAACAGGGGATATTTTAAATTCCAACCTGACCCACCTTCTGGTTTAGTTGTTATTTGTGTCCTTTATCAGGAGCCCACTGCATAGCTAAAGGGTGAGATGGCATTGATTCCAGTGAAACTTGTACTAGTTGTTATTTACAGGAATACCTTCTTTGTACCTACCTTGCAATATTCTAAGATGGCACAATGCAATCTAGCTTTCCCTTGCATTTGCTACCATTTAAGGATTTTGATCAATGCTTCAACTTCAATATTAACAATGCAGAAAATTATAGGGTAACAACAAGAGTGAAAGCATGTTGGCCTATTTGGAGCAATTTCAGCTACCAATTTCTTTGTTATATTTATATAAAATATAGGACAATAGAATCAACTACCTGAATAAAGGTTGAATGGGGATTGAAAAGAAATCAGTGTCGTAACAAGGGTGTTAAAGAAATTGGGCAATTAATGATTGGGTCAATATCTCAATGACTAGTTTCTAGCTTTTCAGTGGAGCACAAATAGGAAATAAGTGGGAGTTGAAGCAAAATGATATTTTCATTTTTTTATAAGAGATTAATGCATTAGTAAACATGCTTTTTAATTTGAATGCATTCAAAGCAGGAGTGGAGGGGTTCAAATCTTGGAGGGTTGCAAAGCAATATATTTTGCATTTGAGTAGTTGTGAGAGAATCTTGTTGCTCACATGGAAATCAAAACTCTACCTAATTCCACAAGTCTTTAGAAGATGCACATATGTAACTAGATATTTTTAGTTGAACAACTATTTAGCAATAGTTAAGTAGGGGCATAACCAGAGTTTCAGACTAAAATCTGAGTGCTAATGATCTAGTCCATTATCATATTGGTCAGAGTTTTTTTTGTTGTAACAACAAAAATTAACTAGGATGTCTTTCGTATCTTTTAGACTTCCACTATAAATGTAGTTATGAGGTCATTAATAGTGTTGTTATGTCATTAATGCCTTGATAGTGCACATTTTTAAGATTATATTGTTTTGTTACTTTTGTTACTTGTATGAGACAATGAATTATTTATATAAGGAGCTCAAAATTACAATCTTCTCATCCAATCTTCTTGATATAGTTTGACCCTCCCTGATACATATTTTTACCTAGAAGTTTATCTTAATAACTATTATGGACATTGGAAGCCTTAAGTCTATAATAATAAAGTCATATATGGCCTATACATTCCAGTTACCACTTTTGTTGAAGAGGGAGGTATTGCATGTTGGAAGAAGCATTTCAAGTGCAGTAGATAGAAAAATAAGAGCAATTTGTTGGGAATCAAGCAAGAGAGTATGGAGTATATTCCTTCTCCACATAACGACCATGCTAGTAAGTAATTTCAACAATTTTTTGGTTGGTTGGTAATCGACCAAGAGTCCATGAAGAGAATGATTTTCTCCATTTAAAGATCATTTTAACAATCGGTAAAGAATTTTACCATTTCAAAAACATCTAGAATGACATCAAAAAGAACTCTTGACATTGTTTCTCAACCAAAAAAATAAAATAAAACGTTGAACATGTTGAAGGTGATACGAGGATTTATCTCAATAGAATGGAATCCAATCATACACCACAATGTTGACAACTTCCAAGAAATCAGTGATACCATCCAAGAGGGTGGAAAGAAAGAGAAAAGTGGAAATAATCAATTGTTATATATGAAAAAATCATTGTCCATCACAGTTGATTATTGTGGTAGTATAGCTCTTAGAGAGAGAGGTTTTAAAATTGGCATAGTTGTTGCTTTGAACATGCCACAAACAATATTTCAACTATAAATCCTATAAGATGCATCTAAACAGGTAGTCAGATCATGTTAGACAAATCCTTGTTAACTCTATCCAACAGATTCTCATCAAACCAAATACTAACCATTTTTCCAAGGAAATATCTCAACTATATATGTTACCATAGAAGTTTTAAATGGATGATTTAACAAAACACCGAGCAGTAACTTATAATAGAAACACAAAGCTTTGCAAACCTTCTCAAATTTCAAACAAACATGAGAAAGATTTGCTTGTGGAGGAAGAACAACATGGGAATCATATCATGTAATTTTGGAGATTGAAATTCATATTGTAACGAAATAGGTCCATATTGGGTCCAAAAGGTGCCCTACATTATGACAAACAAAAATTGTGCTTCAGTTTCTTATTTCCTATACATTGATTGTTTTAATCATGATTTTGTATACTCTCTAAACCATGTTGTCATGCTCTTTATGTGCATTTCCCTGAATATTGGTAGTAAGTTAAAAAATTACCAAGGTGACAACAATGCCCATGGGGTTGAAATCTAACCAGTGAGAACGTCTGACTCACAAAGAGCCAACAGGGTTCAATTACACGATGCTTGGAAAATGGGTGTTTTAGGAATCAGTTTCTAACCAAAACGACCAAATCAAAGTTTCCATAAAACAAGACACTACCCAATTCTTGATACTTTAGATCTGAGATTAGCACCACGCCTTCAAATTTTAGTTATTCTACAGACAAAAGAGGAAGGGTCCTCCAGACAGGGTCATATTTGATAAATCTGACAAAAGACAGCAAAATCAAGACATAAAAACAACAATTATCTTTTGTAGGTCCTCTAGATAGGATCAAATTAGAAATTGAAGCCTTCAACACCCTTACACATGCAGTCATTTTGTTCTACTCAACAATGGGTAGCAAACCCCAATACAATGTGTATTGGCTTTCACTAATTAGGCTCATTCAAAAAGAAGTGATTCAAGCTCAAAATGACAAAAAACTAAATCAAAATGTAAATAAGTCCATGAATCCATTAAAAAGGCCAACTTGTTAATTTTATATGAAGGAAGAAGATGAAGCAAGATTTTTGTTAGATTTGCATCCAGAACCTTGAGGAAGCAAAAAGAAATGGGATGTTGATGTTGCTCTCTTTTATGCATAGGGTGAGGATATTTGTGATAACAAAACCTCACAAGGTCATGTAACTATTTATTTAGTAAATTGGAAATCCTCTTTTTTTGATGAATGGGTTTCAAATTTAGGGGTAGTAAGGCACATGATAAAGCACACACATCTTCTATAGGGTTACAACACATTGAATTCAAGGGAGCATGTGATTGTTAAAGATGACTCTTATTTATAGGTGGTAGGATATGGAGATTAGTATTGGATATTTTCTTATTCTTATGGTTTATTCAACTTCAACACCCTTACACATGCAATCATTATATTCTACTCAAAAATGGGTAGCAAACCCCAATATAAAAATGAAAACCTTTTATAGGCGCTTAAAGAAAAAAAGGAAAAACAAGAATAATAATAATTACAGAGGCGCATAACCAAAAGAAACGGATAAAAAAATACATGAAAGCTGAAATTTTTTAAACTTACAATTTATTGAAATGGAGGAAAGAAACGAATGGTTCATATTAGCCCTAAAAGGATATGGGAAATACAGTAAATACCAAAAATAATGCAAAATTCCAAACCCTAAAAGTTACAGTAAATACCGTGTCCTCAAAAATTTTGCAATGCTTGTCAGTAGGTTGCTCTTCTCTCAATAAGTAGCATTTTCTATCTATTCTTACCGAGTTTTGACTTCACGAACCTTTCGGGGTGACCTCTCAAGATATAAAGGCCCGTCAATGCATTCAGTGAGCTCACTCTTAAAGTAATACTTCTTCGAACCTCAAATATCACTAGGAATGTCGCATTCGAAAACCCTCATTAGGTAAACTAAAGTAGTGTTTAGTGATCTCACTCTTAAAACCCTCAAATCTCACTAGCAATGTCACGTTTGAAAACCCTCATCGGGTAAATTGAAGTAGCTGAGCTCACTCTTAAAACCCTCAAATCTCACTAGCAATGTCGCGTTAAAAAATCCTCATCGGGTAAACTGAAGCAGCATTTAGTGAGCTCGCTCTTAAAACCCTCAAATTTGTGCTTATCCTGTGTGACAACACTATGGAGCGAGCAACTCTTCTAGGTGGGCAGAAATGGAGTGAGCGACTCTTCTAGGCAAGTAGCAATAGACAAGTGGAACTTGCACCATGAGCCAACTCATAATATGTGTATGCACATACCGATACACATACCGATAGAAATACGAAGATGAGAAACCATGGATCTGAAATCTGCCAATAACAAATTATAAATCATTTAACATCAAGTTGCATGTGTAGGTTGTTGGTCCTCTTACTTTTTAACCGGTGATGCTACGATATTTATACAAGCTGTTTATTTCTAGTGACATTTGAAAACCCTCATCGGGGTAAACTTGAAGTAAATTTAAAGATATTTCAACTTTTAAGATGATAGTTTATAACCATCATCTTTTAATTAACTTTCTTTTAAGATGGTGGTTATAAACCACCATCTTCGAGTTCCCCTAAGAGGATGGTTATAAACCGCCCTCTTATCCCTAAGACGGTGGTTATAAACCACCCTCTTAGGTCACCCTAAGACAAAACAATATCCCATCACGTATTCCTTTAGAAAGCACTATTGATTTGTGAACTAATGGAAAATAAGGCTTAGTTGCCTAAATTTAAGTCTAAGGTTTCAAAGGAGTCGAACACTTATAAGTATTCTAAAGAGAAGGTCATTCCATCATAAATTATATTAGTACAAGGTAAAAGAAGATTGAGATAAAATTGTTGAGGGTTGGACACAATCTTTCTGATGATGAAAATGGTAAAGCATAGGTCCACTGAATCATCCATTATAGGAGGTGTTACCCCTAATACCTTCTCTTCTTGACCCCCTTAGGTTAGATTATGGAGGTTGTTGAAATATGTGTAATATGATCTTATTAGGCTAAGGCGAAAATATAAAGTCTTTATCAACACTAGTAATGTAGCCTAGGGGTATGTGAGTGTGTAATCCTATTGGAATTCATCATTTATGTAAGTCTATGGGCATGTTCTTGTAAGCATGAGGACCCCCTTTCATATTTAAATCAACAATCGTTTTAAATGACAGTTCGGTATGAAAATTTGTTTTTTCTAATTTAAGTGATAATATACCAAATCTTCTAAAGGGCATACCATTTGCATACATAAGTGCCTTTATTTCTTTTTCAAATTACACTATTTTTTTAGCTCCACGTAGTGGTGACATTAGTTTACATACTTTTTACAATTATGCTTAGGGTTTCGAGTATAAAATGGATTCCTTAAGGTATGTTACTTGGCACAATGAATGAAATTATAGAACTCGATTAGTTCAAATGGTAAGATTACTGAAAAGTAAGAATCTTTGGTTAATCTTCAATAATGAAACATGTCTTAGTGATCATGAACTTAATAAGACAAAAGAGGAAGCCCTTGAACTCCTTTTCATCTTGGTGGAATTAGATGTACTTTTCCACATCAAAGAGAAAACTAATCCTATTGAGGTATGGTCTACTTTGAAAGATCTATATGGAAAGTGTTAATGAAGTTAACAAAATATAGATAGATCTTTTCAATCTCAAAATTTTAGATTTTAGTAATATTGAAGACTATATATCTCACATCAAAGTTCTAAAATTTGATCTATAGCTATAGTAGGACACAAGGTAAAGAGTGATGAAGAGTATCAAATCGATTATTTCTAATATTTCTCATTCCTTTCATATAGTTGGATTGGTTCTTTATGTGAATGTTATGACTATCAAGGATCCACAACCCATCTCTCTTGAAGGACTTTTCAAGATTCTAATCCATTATGAAGCTACAATGAAGAGTTGTGGAGCTCTTGCTCATACACAAACTCATTCAAATGACTTTAAATCAATCAAAATGAAGGGTCAATTGCCTATTGGTTAGTCTAAGATTTCAAAGAAGTCAAACACTTACAGGTAATCTAAAGGGAAAGGATATTCCATCGAAAATTGTATTACAAAGCTAAAGAAGATTGAGACAAAACTCTTGAGGGTTGGACACAAGCTTTTTGATGATGAAATGGCAAAGTAGAGGCCCACTAAAGAATCCATTATAGGTGGAGGTTTTACCTATAATTCCTTCTTTACTTGACTCGTTTAGCCAAGATTATGGGGTTTGTTGAAATATACATAATATGATCTTATTAGACCAAGGCCAAAATGTAAATAAGTGCTAATGAGCACTATTAATGTATCCTCACGACATGTGAGTATGTAAGCCTATTGAAATTCATCATTTATGTAAGTTTATGGGCATGTTCTTGTTATCCTAAGGACCCCTTTCATATTTCACCCTTAGTGGTATTAGTTAATCCACCTTTATGAATAACCTTGGTTAAAAGATATAATTTATTATTATTCTATTTTAAAGTTAACTATAAGGTCGTGTCAATGTCAACTTGACATTAACCTCTCTTTGAAGTCTTAGTATCACTATAAATACCTTTCAATAAGAATCTATTTGAATCATAAATGTAAATAAAATTTGATATGTTTGAGTGCCTATAAACACCCACATTCTACTTCTTATAATCTCCCTTCATGCCTACATTTATTATTGTTATCTTTTAGTCCCTTCTATTTCTTTTCTACGTAATTATGATAATGCATGTTTAATAATGTTTTTGAAAAATATTATAAATTTGAAAAAAAAGGAAGAAAATCAAGGTCCATTCCTTTGATAACTATTATTGTAACCATAGTCAAAGAATCCTAAATAATGTAATCAGTGACATATCCTGATGAGAGGTTACGTAGGACCCACCACGATCTGCGGATTTCAAAGTACCATGGCCGATTCTCTCTTCCAAGAGACGGCCGTATCCCCGTCATTTAATTTGGCTTCCGCGTTGTGTGTGGTACACGTGGAACCGTGGTCGGCGGGTTAGATGTTGACGGGCAGTGATAGGTCTCAACGAGCCCGTGCGAGGGGTTAACCGCCAGTAACCGGAGACGAAGCCGGTCATCCGAGGCTTTCAGTTTTACCCGTAGAATTACGAATGTTAAAATATATATACCCACGTCTGGTAGAATTAAGAGAGATAACGATTCTACCAATGTCGATGAGAAGAGAAAACGGTACTGGAATGAGATAATCAATTTTATAGATTTCCATTTCAAACCATTATAATAAATATTAATGAGTCTTCTTAAATTTGTATTTTGTCTGTTTTTAATTCTGTAAACTGAATTAATCGTTGAAGTACTATTATTTCAAAATAATTATTAAAACTTTTTTAATTTAATTTTTAAATTTGAAATAATAAAAATAATATATAATCTTCCCACCCCACATTTGACTAATCCCAAGCTCTTAATTTATTGATTTTCGGAAAGATGATTTACCTATTTACCTTCAAACTTTATCTAATTCTAATCCTTTAAATTCGTAGACAAGACAAGTAAAAGATCAGAATTGTCAGGGGGCGCGTGTTGCCCTGACAAGTCATCGTTGTCTCACCACTGTCAAACTCATGAAGAAGCGAATCCAACAATGCCTGTCTATGCAGATTTGGGATTCGTTGCCAGAAAATGCCGCATCTTTCTCCAAAATGAATTCCAAAAAATTCTCCAATCAGGTTTCAAACGATAAAGATGGTCACGCAAGAATAGTGTGTTCAATAATCAACGTCCTTTCATATGAGAATATTAGAATTTGACGTCGACGTCGCAATCATCGTACTTCTGGTGACGAACGCAATCGACACTGGACACAAGCGGACATAATTTTGCCATAAGTTTGGGTCCTTGCTAAAAATTAAAATTTTACTATTTCTAAATCCAAGGAGAGAGCCTAACATTTTTTTTTGTTTAACATATATATACATCCAAATAAATTATAACTTAAAAGGTCAAAAAGTTACTTAGTATTTTGATTTGTAATAACTACTGATATCATATATAAAATTGATGTCAATAGATTTTTGGTTCAAGGTTGAACACATAGTTGATGTAGCCCACACCAAGATTCAAATCTCAGTGGCACCAAATAAGTCAATTACGTCCCCGAGACCCAAATATGGTCTATGACCTCAAATATGGAAGTACAATTGCTCAAATCATATCATATGATCTTTAATATCTTTGAAAAGGTTGTTCCTTCTCCAGCTGATTTGTGTTAGCAATTCTCCAACTTTTTTTATTTTACTGTCTTCAAATAAATCTGCCATAAACTAGTTCCCAAGTGTTTCTTTGTATTTGTCATTGATATCTGAAAAACTCTGGCATTTATAGATGAAGTGTTTCTCTGTCTCTACTGCCCATGTGTTGCATAGAGTACATATCATTTCTTCCCATTGTTCTTTGGGCGTTGTCCATCTCCCTGTTTCACATCTAAGCTTATGAGAGCTAGTCCTTATGTGAGCAATGAGTATTTTTTCATCCCACTTGATTTCAACACCTATATACTCTTTTTCCTTGTGGTCATGCGTTGGGTTAAAATTTGCAATATAATATTGTCTTTTCCTGTTTGCATTTTTCCACATTCCACTTCTGAACTTTTCATTCACATAATTTTTTATGTCTTTGTTGACATTTGGGCATTCATTTATGTTGATTTCCCAACGTTTCATCCATTTCTAATTTTGTTTCATCCATGTATTCTTTCACCTATGCAACTCTTCGTCCCTAGCTGCGCTAGGCCATCTATCATTTGTCATGTTTTTTGTTTTTTCAAGTAACATAACAACTTTCAAAACCCTACTTTGAAAAATATTAAAATAATCACAACCTTACTTAAAAAGGCCCGGTAAGGGGTTTTTGGCTAAATTCAAAAGAAAAAAATTGGTTACAACATCACAAATGGACGGAAAGAGAGGATATAAGTCAATTATGTTCTAGGTCAATTTAATTGCCTTGTTCACATAAGGTTTTCATAATCATTAGATATTGAAAATGAATTAGAGTTTATATCTAACACTATCTAAAATTAAACTCTAATCATAAATTTTTCCCACCTTGAAATCAAAATGGGTTTCTTCTAATATATAAAAATGCTTAAATAATCTTAGAAGCTCTATTTTGTTTAGTAATAATGTTTTTTTTTCAAATAAAAAGAGTAATGTTTTTTAGTAATACTTCTTATACACATCCACCATGGGGATTGAACCCGGGTCACATCCACCATAATACAAGTGGTGTCCTTGCCGGTAGACCACACCCACGGTGATTGTTTAGTAATAATGTTAGTAGATTGATTTCCCAATTATTTATTTATTTTTGAAAAAATCTGCATTATATTATATCATTAATGGGAACATTACAATATTTTGGTGTTAGCATTGTCCACCGGCTAAAAAATAAAATAAAGTGGATCACGAGTAAAGCATCCATAACTGAATATACATATGAATAGAAGCTAATATCAACAAAAATCCTATAGCTTTATCTTGTTGTAATACACCAGATATCAACATTCATATGTGGGAGAGTCTATTATATGAAAAATTTTAGGTATGTCTTTCGTGCTATCTTCTACAGTCTTCAGAGAAGAAAAAGAAATAATCAAACCCTGAACCTGTTTATCATTGTTAACTATCTTCTTCTTAGTTTCCTGTTGGACTTTCTGAAGATCTTGAATCATATGATAAAGTTGATGAAGTCTGTCAATAACATCTCGAGGCATGTTGGAAGGTCCATAGACTTGGGAATGAATGTGTCCCACATGTAGCAAAAGATCAAAGGTCAAATCTGTCAAAAATATATCCCATGGAAGAGCAGATCAAGTAAACATCTTTTTACATCTGCAATTTCAAATGTGCTTGAAAAGGATGAGTCTACAAACATCCCAGAGTTTAGGGCATTGATCTAGCTGAGAAAGCATTGATCCAGCTAAGAAAAACCAAGCAGAGAAAGCTAATGTGGACTAGTGTGATTTTACACATGTAATTTTTAACAACTAAGTCACAATTATGATCATCTACCAACTAATTTATTTCCCATGAAAGTTATTTATGATATTGCAACATACAATTTAATAATTTCATTAACCAAAATATCATAACTTCATTGAACTTCAAATGCACATATAAATGATATATATATAAATTATTATTTTTTCACAACTATTCAACTTATATAAATTATTTTGAATAAATTCTCTTATTCGAATTTAATCATATTTATAAACTATTTTATTGTAATTTACTTGAATATGTTTATATCTCCTCTTTACACATTCAATACCATTTTGGTAACAATTGACACACTCTAAAGATATTATATGAGGTAGCAATTATTACTTGTTAATGTCATTGTTTGTATAATTAATATTTCTACTTTTATTTTTATAATAAATTATTTTCACTCCATGATTTAATGCCAAATTTCAAGATAACCAAATAAAATTTATCTAACAAATATAACTTCTAAATTGATATAATTGTATAAATTTGAATAAAATAAATAACTGTTTTACGAAGGAATTTTATTTATTTTATTTAATTTCTATGAAGGAATTCCATTTCTATTATTTATAGATCATTTCTATAATATGCATTAGATCAATATGAATTAACTTTGATTATATATTTTACTTATTTTAGTTTATTCATTGTCGTAGTTTTAATCTCCATTATACTTGTTGAGGGAGCAAATGACATAGTTGCCAAAGGCTACTCAACATGTGGAACAAATAGTTTGGTTCCCTCTTGAAAAAGAACTTTGATTCTCCCAAGGTTCGGGTAAGCCAAGTCTTGGTTGATTGGGATAAATTTAGAGGATTTTGTATGCTATTCTACGAAGGTGTCAATGTTTTTTATTTTTTAGTTAATTATCTAGCTTTCCTATAGGTTGGTGTATGTTATTCCACCAAGGGTTCAATGCTTTGTATTCTCTAGTTAATTTCTCAAAATTGATTGTCTAGGGGATTACTCTATTATAAAGTGATAACTACAATTAAATATAAAAAGTTTTGTAGGCTCATTTCAACCATAGCAGTGACATGGAAGTAAGCATAGAAGAGTGCAGTTAAAACTCCAATGCTTGGAAAATAAAATAAATTACAATTAAATCTAAACAAAGTTGGAGTAAAATTGATTTTAAAAATAAAATATTTTTAGATTCATTCCAACCATAGCAACCACTATTGAAGGGACATGGAAGTAAGCATAGAAAACTACAATTTAAACTTGAATTCTTGAAAAATAAAATAAAATATAATTAAATATAAACAAAGTTGGATTAAATTTTATTTTCAAAATGAAAGCTTTTTAGGTTCATTCTAACCATAGCAACCTGTATTGAAGTGACATGGAAGTAAGCATAGAAAACTGCAGTTTAAACTCCAATGCTTGGAAAATAAAATAAATTACAATTAAATCTAAACAAAGTTGGATCAAAATTCATTTTCAAAATGAAAGCTTTTTAGATTCATTCCAACCATAACAACTGGCATTAAAGTGATATGGAAGTAAGCATAGAAAACTGCAATTTAAACACCAATTCTTGGAAAATAAAATAAACTACAATGAAATTTAAAAAATTTAGATCAAAATTAATTTCTAAAATAAAAGCTTTTTAGATTCATTCCAACCATAGCAGCCCGTATTGAAGTGACATTGAAGTAAGTATAGAAAACTATAGTTAAAACTCCAACACTTGGAAAATAAAAATTTGCAATTAAATCTAAACAAAGTTGGATTAAAATTGATTTCCAAAATGAAAGCTTTTTAAATTAATTCCAACCATAACAACCAGCATTAAAATGACATGGAAGTAAGCATATAAAATTGTAGTTTAAACTCCAATATTTGGAAAATAAAATAAAATATGATTAAATCTAAACCAAGTTGTATGAATATTAATTTTCAAAATGAAGGCTTTTTAGGTTCATTCTAACCATAGCAACCAACATTGAAGTGACATGGAAGTAAGCATAGAAAACTATAATTTAAGCTCTAATGCTTGGAAAATAAAATAAACTACAATTAAATCTAAACAAAGGTGGATCAAAATTGATTTTCAAAATGAAAGCTTTTAAGATTCATTCCAACCATAGCAACCAACATTGAGGTGACATGAAAGTAAGCATAGAAAGAATTTTAAACTTCAATGCTTGGAAAATAAAATAAACTGCAATTAAATCTATCTAAACAAAGTTAGATCAAAATTGATTTTCAAATGAAATATTTTTAGGTTCATTCTAACCATAGTAACAACCAATGAAGTGGCATGGAAGTAAGCATAGAAAACTATAGTTCAAACTCCAATGCTTGGAAAATAAAATAAATTGCAATTAAATCTAAACAAAGTTGGATCAAAATTGATTTTTAAAATGAAAGTTTTTTAGATTCATTCCAATTATAGCAACTGCCAGAAGTGACATGGAAGTAAGCATAGAAAATTGCAGTTTAAACTCCAATACTTGGAAAAATAAATAAACTATTTCTAATCTATGCGATATTCTAAAAAAAGAGCAAAAGTTTAGGGTTAGAAAAATAAAATCAAATAAAGCTTGCATTACCCTGAAATTCTGATCTTGATCCTTTAGAGTAGAAAATTTGTGTAAAACAAAGCAATCTATACTCGACCATCATTCATACAACCTAAGATATAGATGGTGCAATCTTCTAGGGAGCTAAGACTATGAAGCAGCTGCCATCAACATGCACAAATTGGATACAACAAACTCTAAAGGCTTTAATTGTATAATATAATATTGAAGCACTTTTACAAATTCACCATTCAGGCAGATTACAAACATAGAATTCAACTTAGTACAATGCTTGATTCAAAAACCAACGAACTACAAAGAGCCTAGAAACAAAATCCTAAAACATGCTAAGTGCTAGATTTCTGACCCTCTAGAGCAACCCCAAGAGCTCTTATTTATACAACTATGGCCATATCTTGCCATTAAAATTGCAGTTGTAATCAATTACTCTCACATTATGGTTCACAACAATACCATTTAAATCAAGTATTGTGAAGTAATTTCTATTGTTATAAAGCATTAAATTTCCTCCACAAAATTCCTCTATTAATGCATATAATTCTCCATAAATACACTTTTACAATTATGGTAGCACATTTAGGATCATGCTGCCATAAATATCTTCTTTATAACATGCAAGATCAATTTTATGGCAACGTGCGACTATTAATTCCATTAGAACTCCATTATCCTATAAAATACCTTATTAGAGCAATTAATAATTCATAAATTAACCTTAGTCATGGCTATTGGCATAAAATGATTCATTAAAGCATTAAAAAAAATTAGATGTGGTCTCTAAAATGAAACATTGTAGTTCCTCATATTAATATGCCTAGAAAAAATGAGCTCTCATTGATCAATAAATTGCAAAATATTTTGCTAACCCTAAACCAAAGTTTTTGGTATGGGAGCCCTCCATAATTGCAGCTCCCTGATGTTAGAGGCTTTTTGCAAAATGGAACTGGAAGCTTACTACAATTCAGAGGGTGAAGATTTTAATTTGGAAAAGTGTGGAAAGGTGGTTTTTTGGGGTGAGTGAAGTGGAGGGGTTCAACAAACCCCATGAGGTCTTTGGTGTTGGTGGTTTACTAATTGTGGGGGTGGTTGCTTTAATGACTTATTTTGGGGATGAGCTCTTAGGTGGTGTTTGTAGAAGGGCACATGTGGAGTCAATGAGGTGGCATGTCAGGAGGAGCCTATGGGGTATGTAATTAATCATGGGTTTACTAATATCACCTATGAGTGTGGGGACCATAGCTTAGAGTATCAAGTGCTTCTTAAGCCTTTTAACCCAGGAAATTAATTTTCTTCGATTATGAAAGACAATAATAATTAAGGACCGAAGTGTTTTTTTATCTCTTCATGGTTCCAAAACAAGATGATGGTTCCAATGGATTTGTTGAATATTACGCTGAACTAAGGCACCTTGAACTTGGTGGGAAAGTTTCAAAGGGATCGACCAAATCTGGATTCCATAAAAAAATGGCCAGTAACCAAATGGAAGCCATTGAGATCACTAGAAATAGTTGTGGTACCTAAATATTTCTTTATTATTAAACTAAACTGTGAAGAGGGTTTGAAGCGAATTCGGGTAAAGGTCCCTGGTTCTTTAGCAAAAGAGGACTATTTCTCAAAAAATGGGGGATCAATTTTGATCAAAATACACAAAATATTAACTTGGTTCCCCTTTGGGTTAATCTCCTAGGTCTGCCCTTCCACCTATGGCATGAGGATATTCTTAGGGGTATGGCCAAGGTAATAGGGGATTTTATTTTGATCTATTCAGCCACTAGAGTAAAAATGAGGATGGTTGTAGCCCTAATGTGTGTGATGGTAGACACATAATCTGATTTCCCCTCTTCATTTGAATTAGAAATCCCTTTGGGCTCCTGGACTCATGTCATTGTATATAAAAATAGACCTAGTGTCTGTTCAGGATGTAAACTACGAGGTAATTCTCTAGAGCACTGTTCTCAATGAGTGTTAGGGCTAAAACCTAATGTAGGGAATATGAAGAACCCTAACAAATGGATCCATAAATCCTATAAGAAACCAATGATTCATGTTAACTCGAGGAATAAAATAGGTGGTCCAAAACCCACTAACCTTGGGAGTTTCCCAATTCCCCTAGAGCTCTAAATGGTGGTAAAGGAGTCCCATCAGTTGGGAGACACGATCCTTGGGAATAGACTTCGGAAGAAGTTGGAGGATGATGCGGTTCATGAAGTATTAGGTGGGGTCTTTGATGAGGACTTGGTGCCCCCAACCCAACCAAATGTAATTTTCTTCGGGTCTTCTTTTTGAGGTAAGCCCTTCGAATCTTATTACTAAAGTCTTGGCATCTAATGATCTCTTCCATATTTAATTTGGTTGTTTGGGGGAGGATGAATCTATTGTTCATATGGTTTTTCATCCTTCTCAGTTGTCAAAGGTTTCTCCACAAATAAATTTGGTTAAGGGATATTTGGCTCCCAAAACTCATAGCCAGAGAAAATACTCCATCGATGTCAAAGTTGAAAAGAAGGTTGGGATACCTTCCAAAAAATTCCTTAGGAAGAAAGAGTCAGAATCATATATTACTGACGAGTCCCAGGTAACCCTGCAAGAAGAGATAGGAAAATATGTATGAGTTAAGCAACTTAAAATAGAATCATTTTGCCAACAAGCCTTAGTAGCTTTAGGAGGTAAGAAATAGGTCCCTAAAATCCGTAAATTAAAATCTTATAATGGTTTTGCAGATGTTGAAGTTTATTTATTTTTATCCAGGGAGGGTAGGAGTTTCCTTCTCGGTTATTAAATTTGGAGTGTTTCCATTTTTACTCAAATGTTGGATCATTTTGTAGATCTAGAAGTTTTTTAAAATTTTTAGATGCTCGAGTTAATTTATTAATTTATTCTAATCTAGGGAGGGTTAGAGTTTCCTTCTCAATTATTAACTTTGGACCATTTCCAGTTTTATTCAGATGTTGGGTTATTTTGTGGATCTAGAATTTTTTAATATTTTGCAGATGTTGGAGTTTATTTATTCTGAGCTAGGGAGGATTGGAGTTTCCTTATCAGTTATTAACTTTGGATTATTTCTAGTTTTATTCAAATGTTGGGTCATTTTGTGGATCCAAAATATTTTTAGATTTTGTAGATGTTGAAGTTTATTTATTTTGAGTCAAGGAGGGTTGGAGTTTCCTTCTCAATTATTAACTTTGGAGTATTTCCAGTTTTATTCAGATGTTGGGTCATTTTGTGGATCCAAAAGTTTTTTAAATTTTGCAGATGTTGGAGTTTATTTATTCTGAGCCAAGGAGGGTTGGAGTTTCCTTACTAGTTATTAACTTTGGAGTATTTCCAATTTTATTCAGATGTTGGGTCATTTTGTGGATCCAAAAGATTTTTAGATTTTGTAGATGTTGGAGTTTATTTATTTTGAGCCGAGGAGGGTTGGAGTTTTCTTATCAGTTATTAACTTTGGAGTATTTCTAGTTTTATTAAAATGTTGGATCATTTTGTTGATCTAGAATTTTTTTAGATTTTGCAGATGTTGGAGTTTATTTATTATGAGCCAGAGAGGGATATTGTTTCCTTCTTAGTTATTAACTTTGGGGGAGGTCTCTATGGATATTCTCTCAAAATTGGTGGATCTAGTGGTTTTTCAGTGTAGTATACGTGCTATTGGTTATTGTTTCAAATTTTAAGTATGTGGTTTTCGATAATAAAAGTTCTTGTGGCCTTGGGATGTATGCCCAATGATTGGTGGAGCATTGTTGGTGAGCTAGAATTATTTTTGGGTTTTTCTAAAGCTCACCAACATTATTGTTCTTTGTATCAAGTTGTAGCTAGTTCATTTGGTGATGGGTGGCCAGTTGTACTGCTTTATTATTGTTCTTGTCATCGTATTGTTGGTATTAAGCCAAGTTTTACAGGGCTTCTCCTATTGTAAAAGATTCGAGGAGCCTTTCAAAACCTCTTCTATATCTAATAAAAAAACTGTAAAATATTTTACCAATTCCTAAGGTTTTATGCCTAGAAGAAAAACAAAATGAAATATTGCCACCATTGATTCATTGTTAGAAAACTCATTTTCAAATGCAATTCAATGGACCATGTAGTTTTGCAAGCTAAATCCACCAAAAAAATTAATGCAATCAATAATAAAAGCATTAAGGCAAACAAGATTTATATAAAAAATCCAAAATTTTAGAGTGGGGTCCCCATATGAGGTAATTTGTGCTATGCAATAACAAATTATGACTTTACTTGAAAATCCTCCTAAGCATTTTGGGATGAAGAAACCTCCCTGAAACTAGTGAAACCTTTGATTAGAAAAATTAACAAATTGGTATACATCCATAGCTAGAGTTAGATAAATCTTGCTCAAAATAATGCTCCATTATGCCTTATCTCCAAGTGTGTGTAAGTGCATTCATTCCTATTATTAAATCAATCAAAAATTCACCAATTAATATTAAAATTAAACTATTTTGGATCACTCTTTATTTAAATTTACCTTTACATTGCTCCACTACCATCTAGGCATATATAGCCTTGGTGGAGATGTCCTTAATCCCTCTCAAGACCTTGCTCTACTTCCAGCAAAACATCTATAACCTTGGTGGATATGATTTGAATCATCCAAAGCCCTTGAGTTTCTTCTTCTTCTTATATATATATATATATATATATATATATATATATATATATATATATATATATATATATATATATATATATATATATATATATTGCAAATGCATAAGTGTGCCTTGGGTTAGGGATTAATCCTTCAATGCTTATGACAATATTAAATTCACTTGCTTTTGATACCTAAAAATATTGAATCCCTTCAACGTTCTCTCTAATTGCACTTGTTGGTTACATTCTCCTCACTGTGTACTGGGTTTTACTCCACTTTGCTCTTGGACTTTACTTCACTATCCTACTCTATGTACTCCTTAAATTTATGCTTAATGCATAGGTAAATGTGAGATTTGGTACTCATGCAAGACATATGTTTGCACTTCCCTTGGAGTTTTCTTTAGCTATGTGACACTTGGCGACAATGACTCTTCAACTTCTTCACCCTCCAAGCACTACAAATTCCTTCATGTAACATTATTTATCCTTATAATAGCCTCTGTCTTATTTACAAGTGGTATAAACTCTCTTGTGTTTGATATGGCGCTATCCTATCTCCAAGTGGTGCTCTTCCTTGTGTAACATTCTTCAAGGTGGTGCTTATGGTTTATAACTCCTTTCTATGTGCTATCTTTTATGTAGCACTCCCTTTGCAATGTAACACTCTCTAAATGCTTTGTAGCATTTCCAACATGGATTCTTCAATGATGAACCCTCCTTTGTAATTTCTCTTTGCTTCTTGAACGCTCAATAACATATGACATTACACTTATCCTTGCTTTTTTGTATTCCCTCACTTGCAATGGTTAAATATGCTTGGTTATTACACTTCCTTTTCTTACTTGGGGTGTTATGGTGATTAAACCTTGTTGTTGTATGTAGAAATACAGAGATACTTACACCCATGTGCTTCAAATATTTACCTTATCTTCATAAGACAATGGATTATCCTCCTAGACTTGGTAGTGATACCTCTCCTCTTTGCAAGCCATGGTAAATTATGAGTTCAACATTGTCTTATCCTCCTTGGTAACTCTCTACTATATATTCTTGCTGGTTCAATACTTGGTTAACTTTCCAATGGTGATTCCAAGCCTTTTCACTATGCCTTTTGGATAGCCTTGCTTTGCAATATAGTATATCCAATATTTGCTTTAGAATAATGTCTTCTTTGCTTTCAATAGATAGTAAGAAGTATATCTAACTTCTCCTTTTGTGTAGGTTTTAACCTTGTAAATGTAATATTCTACACTTCCTTGAAGACTTAAAATAGAAACCTTTCCTCTTACAATTTTAAACCTTGAATTTGGTTCTAAATATAACTTAATAATATAAGTATGAGTGTTCAAATAATGAATCTTTTAGACTTCGTATGATGATGGATTTCTTGGTGATTTGGATCACCTAAATTGTTGTCTTGAGTTTGATAAATTTGTAGCTCTTCTTGCTATCCAAAATAACTCCTTAACTCTCCCAATTTGTAGCTTTGTAACTCCTACAAAATTTGGTAAACTACTTACCAAATTATTCTTCCTTTTAGGCTGGTTGTCACATGGTGATAATTATCCCAAATTATTCTCTATTAGAAACTTCCCCTTACTAGCAATCTTCTCCCTTAAGTTCTCCTCAAAACTCCTCCAGTGACCTTAAAATTCTTCAATCTACTATCAAGTCCCCTTGTAGCTCTGATACCAATGATATTTTTTGAAGTATTCTATATAATCAAGAGACATAATTGCTAAAGAGAAAAATAAAGCAAGAGAAACTAAACATAACTTCATATTTCTTCAATAAAATTGTACAATGAAATATGGAACTAAGATTCCATAACATACGTTTACAAATTGACCTTTGATCTATCTCAAATGACCCTTGGTCTTCCTCAAATGACACTTGGCATATATAAAAAAAAATTAATATATTCTAACACATACAATGTAATAATAGTAAGCCAATCATTATCTTGTTTATAATATACACAATGATTCAATTTTGATCTTACAAAATCCATTTTCAAAATATAGAAATTAAATTTCTTGTACCACATTATAGGAGATTGGTTTTGCCCATAAAGAGACTTATGTAAATGGTAAACCAAATTTTCTTTACCTTTCACAATGTAGTGCTTCTGTTGTGACATATAGATCCCCTCCTCCAAAGATCAATGTAAAAAAATTGTTTTCACAACCATTTGGTCTACTTTCAAATCATAGTAGGCTACCACTAAAAGTAGAATTCTAACGAACATCAACTTCACAATCGGAGAGAAGATCTCACCAAAATCTATTCCCTCAACTTGGGAATAACCTTTTGCGACCAATCTTGCTTTGTATTTGTCTACTTTTCCATCCGCTCCCTGCTTCCTTTTGAAAACCCACTTGCATCCAGTGAGCTTCCTTCCCTTAGGTAAATGAACAAGGTCCCAAGTGCTATTTTTCTTGAGTGTGGCCATCTTCTCATACATGGAATATTTCCAAAAACTATTATCATTCATCTAAAAATCCTCATTTACATTAGAAGGCTCATCCAAGTTAGTAGACAAAGTAAAAATACAATTTAAACTAGGTGTACTATATCTTTTTGGTTGTTGTCTTGGTCATGTCGACCTCCTAACATAATAAGGTTGAGGTTGAGGCTCGTAATCCTCATCGAACACAAGGTGAATATCCAAGAGATAATCCTCATTGAGCCCATCATGAGCATCATGCTCATCATCATTGTTGGGCAAAAAATATTGGTTAGTTTTTCTATGGTTCAATTAATTACCTCCATTTAATTGTCAACCCAGGGTAGCTCGTAGTCTTGTGAGCAGTCGTGCACAATATATGCTTATAATTTCTCCTTCAGATATGAGTCCCTCAGATTTATGGTTTGGGGGGTGTTTGATGTTCATTGAAGTTTTGATTCTAAATACCAAACCAATAATCTATCCTACGTTTGTGAAAATAGAACTAAAATGCACACATAAATTAAAACAGTACTTTGCTGGAAAATACTAAAAATAGGGGAAAATAATAGAGAAATAAATTAATCTACAGAAAATTAAATAACAAAAAATAGGGGAAAGGAAGGGAAGAACTCTGTTGTAAGTGGGCCCACGCTTCTAGTAGGTTCTGCCCGCATTAAATCTTCACCGGACGCTTAGACGAATTTAACAGGAAATAACTCAGAAATGTTTTATTAACAACTGCAACAAAGAATTTACAAGAAAGTTTGGGGGTCTTCTTCAGGGGTGGCCTGCATATTTATAAGATATGCGGCCACACCCTATTACAATTTACAAAACAAATCAGAAATATGATTCGCTTTTACAACCGCTTGCATGAATGAAGGAATCGGGTAAAATATCGAGCTTGATAAGCTATTTCAGCGTATTCTGTTTCCAGAATACGTCTGATATTTGTTTTACCTGATTTACATAAATATTTCATGTAGCAGCTAAAAAATAGGTGGCGAGTCATCTTTGATGTTGTCCCTTGTCCGGTTTCAATGTTGGAACTCCTTTTATGCTTGTTGCTAAAATTTTGCTCTATTCTACCGACCACAGAGTCATGCTGGAATTTGGCTTTAGTGGAAATCAGGTGCCTCATCTGAAGAAGTCGAGAAGCAGGCACCTTGTCTACAGAATTGGGAAGCAGGCACCTAACGAGAAGCAAGTGCTAATGGGAAGCAAGTGCCTAACGGGAAGCAAGCGCCTAACGGGAAGCAGTGCCTAACAGTTAAGTGTCGAACGGAAGTCAGGCGCTTCAAAGGAAATTGGGCACCTGACTTCATACTTCACATCGATGTTTCATAGATGTTTTACCTTCATGAAATTGCAAGTGCTAGGTCTGAGTGGGACCTCGACGAAAACATGCCAAAATGCAACAATTTCCACAAAATCTACACAAAATACACTTAAAGACAAATATTAAATAACATGTAGAATAAACTATTAAATATATATATATATATAATTTTCATAAAACATATACATCTATAAAAATAAGTGTCGTTGTTTTATAAGGAAAGAGGTACAAAAAATGAGCATTTTTGAGGCTCATCATCCCCCCATGCTTAAGGGGTGGCACGTCCCTGTGCCACTTTATACTGGTAATTACTAGTTCTGTTTACAACATCCCAATAAGCCCTGTTGGTCTCTATCCTTTTATTTTTAGTGGCCTTTACTTTTTCCTTGTCCTAGGGCTTTCACCCCTTTGGTGCTTTGGGAGCAGCTGCCTCCTATTCTTATTGTTTCTGGCGCTTGTTGCATCGAACTGGCTGACTTGGCCCTACTCTTTTCTTGGGTGGTTCCCTTGTCCAGGCCGCCTTGCCTTTTTCCATGTTCAAATAGTAACCAGAGAAATTGGTGGCATCCTTCTGGAATGCAAGCTCAACCATTTTCCAGTACTCATGGTGAAGGGGTAACTCTTCACCCATAGGCACTGCTTCTTCATCACCAAATGGGATGCTAGACTTTTTAGCAACCCTGATTGTGGGTAAATCTACCCCTGTTGGGTCAAGCTCAGGTTCAACCTTGACCTCTATTTTTGCCACCAGAGGAGTTCTACTACTTGATGCCTGTTCTGTAGGTGGCATAGGTCCTAGAAATCCCATCCTCATAAAATATGCCTTCATCCTTGAAGGCTCATCACCTACCGACCCATACAAGCTCTAGAACTGCTCAGGTTGGGCAACTAGAATTCTCTTGGGAGGCCTCTTGGATTGCTTTCTGGCCTCTTTTTCTATTTCCTTGAGTGCTTTCTTAGAGGCCTTCTTCCAATTCTTCTTTTCTACCTTAATCTCCTCTTTAAGCTCCTCAAATTTTTGTTTTTGGGCAGTAAAAAATTCCTCTGCTACCTCCCATTCTTCATCAAAATATAGCTCTAATTCTTTATTGGATTCGATGCCCAACATATTCAATTTGGCAACTCTTGCTCTAGTTTTGGATCATTGATGAGATGCCCTTACAACTTTTTTCTTTGACCTTAGCTTTATTTGTTGCATCCCAAGGTGTGTTGGTGTTGTTGTTGCTTCTTGGTTTACAATAGATTTAGGTTGCTGAGCCTCTTCTTCCTTTGAAAAAAATTGCTACTCGTCTGGAACTAATTCTTCATATTGAGGCTATTTAGCCCTTGCATTAGCTGTAGAATGCTCTAGATCTTCATTTTTGCCTAAAATTAGAGGCTCTTCGACCTCCATATCATTCCCCTCTTCATCTCTTTTATCTGTAGATTATTCTAAATTTTGAGGTTCCTCAACCTCAACTTCATCCTCCTAAAGTACCTATTCTATAGAATGAGATGTGGAATAGGGCTCCTCTACTTCCATTGTAGCATCCTCTCCTTACTCTATTTCTATATCAATAGGGGGCACCTCTGTTGCCCCATCAGTCTGCACTATTACATCTACTTTGGCTGACTTCTTGGCTCCCACTACTCTGCCCTATAGTTGCAATTGGCTTATTTGCCCCTACAATTGTCAAATTATTTGATATAATTCATGCATCTTCAATGTAGCCTCCTTCTTGGACTCTTGAAATAGAGTTCATTCTTCTCTGTATTTGGCTTCCCAAGTGGAAGCCTGCTCTCTTAATACCTATAATTATTGCTACAAATCTTCCTCCTGGCCCTCCTATAGCAAATATTCTACTGCAACCTCCTATTGAGGAGTTTACCCCTTGGATATATCTTGTAAAATCTGGGCTAGGTACTCTTCCTTTTTCAGCTCATCGATCGTTGTTTCATCATTGGATGAGCTCAAAACCACCCTAGATGCCTTCGTCCTTCTACTTTGAGTCCTGGAGGAAATTGGCATGGACGTCGGGCTTGGCGGTTCCTACCTTACCTCATCCTCAAATTGAGGGGTAGTGGGAGACAAAGCTTGTCCTGCTTCCTCTATAGTTTTTGTAGGCTAGGATGTAGGCGTCATCTCCTCTCATTCTATCACCTCTTGGGTCGACTACTCATTCTAAATTGGCACCTCTCCCTCTTCTTGTGCCCCTAGAACTATGTCTGTGCCCTCGATCTCCTCAACTATCACATCTCTATGTGACTCCACATATCGTACCAGGGTCAAAATCAGGCCATGGTGAGCCAAGGTAGATGTTGTGCCTACCTAGTACCATTTGGCCTCATCCTTGAGGGTGCATGCAAGGTAATGTGGGATATTGATTTTATCCCCATGTAGTATGTGATTGAGAAAATAAAAATGATTTGCGTTCAATGTGGAGTACCTACCAGAGCAAGTGAAGAATCACATGATCTATTCGAAGACTACCCTCTAGAGCTTGAGGATGTGGTATTTGGGAAAACCAGCTTGCGTCAGGTGCTCGGTCGGTCCCCCAAATAATCTTTATGCATAGAGAGTGAGATTATCCTCCTTGTACGTGTGCTCCCCTATTAGAGGGAGGCCCATCACTATGGTGATATAATTTTTGGTGATTGGAATCTCTAGTCCTCGCATGTGCATGATCCCATCTCTCATGGATGCTACAAATTCATTAGCTACCATTGCATCCTAGCCTTGACTAACTAGTCAACAATACTCCATCCATATTGTAACATCAAATTGAGTTTGCACATCTACAAAAATCCTTGAGCAGTCGATAGGTTCACTTTTCTTGAGGTCATGGTTCTTTGATTTCCCCCCATGCTTTTCCTTTGGTTTATAGTTCACTCAACAATGCCTCTAGTTTTTCTCCCTGAATTGCTACAACACTTCACACTCTAGTTTTTCTCTTTCTGTAGGTAGCTTTATAGTAGTTGTTAAGCAGTTTTTAAAATAGTTGCTTTCTTGCATGTAGGTAGTTAATTACCATAATCAATAGTGATTATGGTTATCCATAGTAAATTTCCTTCGAGCATGTGCCCGATTGTGTGGAGGTGATAACCATAGGTAATCGACCAATCAGAGTCATGCCACGTAGCATAGTGCCAAGTGGAGTTATTTTGTTGGCTAGGATAGTAATGGGGGTTGTGCCGACACTTTTCCATAGACACACATGCATATGAAAAAAATATAGACATAAAACAGAAAATTTAATCATGCACCTAAATTCGTTTCGTGGGTGTATATGCATAGATATCTATGGTGCATCACTATTGGTTGGTGTTTTATGACTAGGAAAACCACAATGGATAATGATGGCCATATTTCCCATACAATAAATTCTCTTCCACGTGATTGGTTCTCGGTAGCTGCAATATGACTTATTTGAGATATCCTACAAAATTCAAAATAAAAGTTAGGAAAAATGTATCTTCTTGGGATGACAAACATCCCCTCCTTAGAAGTTGGTTGATGTCAACTTTTAATTTTATCCATGATAGATTTGACTTTGCACATGCATGGGGTGCTGACGTGGCTCGAGCCACATCCCAATGCTAACGTTTTATTCTTTCAAGGTAAAAAATGATAAAAAATATGGAAATCAGGCACCTTTTCCATATGGAAATCAGGCACCTTCTTTTCGAATTATGGCACGTAGGTGCCTTGGAAATTGGAAGCAGGCACCTTAGAAATTAGGCACTTTGCTTAACATGGGAAGCAAGTACCTTAGCAATTAGGTGCTTATACTTAACATGGGAAGTAAGCATCTTAGCTAATTCGAGTGTCGTACTTATAAAATAAACTTTATACAAACTCAATTTTTTTTTAACAATGTTAAAAATATTTGGTGTCGTTTTCTCAAAAATGGAAGTCGGGTGCCCTCTTGGAGAAACTAGGAATTAGGTGTTGGTCTACCATAAAATGGGATGCAAGTGCACCATCTCCTTCACATACTGGGAGTCAGGCACCATGTACCATATAATAAGAATCATGCACCTTCTACCATAATATGGGAATCAGGCACCTTCTACCATATATATGGGAATCAGGCACCTTCTATCGTAAAATGGGAATCAAGTGCCTTTCCCATCAAAAAATAGAAAATATGTGCTTCTCTTTATTCAATGGGTGCTGAATTTTCCTTGTATGTGCATTGTAAGGTTGATCAGGCCCTTTAGTGCTTCTGATTGAAGAACAAGAACAAAATCAGCATCCACCCCTGAACCAATAGTTGAGTGTTTTATTATCCATAAAGACCAATCCAAACACTCTTGTGCAGATTCAGGTTTAGTATTCCCCTCTCTAAGTGGGGACTAGCTACTCCTACTACAAGAAAATTCTCCTAGAAATATTGGAAGGCGTAGGTTCATGGATCCTGTGCTTGTTAGGCCTAGGTTTCCTAGGCTGCCTAACAGCTGCACTCAGGGCATCGTTCCTGCAAAACAAAAATACAACTAAAAAAAGAAAACTTTGAAAGAATAATTGTCTTTGGGACTATGTGGACTAGGTCCACATATTACTGACTCAAGATAAAATCAGAATCAACTAGGGTCTCCCCCATGCCTAATCTAGACTCAATCATGTATGCTTCAGACACATGGTATGGACGTAGGTGGTGGCCATTGACTGTTAAGGTAATGTTGTTATCATCTATTGTTCTGATCCTCACAACCCCATTGTTGATGACTTCAGTCACTTCATATGGCCCCATCCAATGTTGCATGAGCTTACCTTTCCTTTCCTGGAATCAAGAATCATATAGTAATGCCCATTCTCCCACTTTAAGTTGCTTTGGCCTAGTGTGGCGGTCATGCCACTTGGCCCTTTGTTTTTGAATGATCTCTATTTTTTGTAGAGCATCTAAGTGGTATTCATCCAGCTGATTAAGCTACTGAATTCATTCTTTCTATGCATCATCTAGGTTTATATTCAACTCTACTACAGTCCTAAGTGTTTTGACTTCAAACTCTATAGGCATCATAGCACTCTTCCCATAGACTAACTGAAATGGTGTGAAACCAGTAGTAGTCTTCCAGGTGGTCCTGTAGGCCCACACTACTTCTGGTAATCTAGTAGCCCAGTCCTTCCTATGTTGTTGCACTATCTTTGTTAGAATATTTTCCAACTCTCGGTTGGTCACCTCAACTTGCCCATTCGCTTGTGGATGGTAGGGAGTGGTTTTGTTATGCCTGATTTTGTATTGTTGCATGAGTTCTTGAATCATCCTTGAAGTAAACTAAGGTCCTTGATCAGTTGTGATCTCCCTTGGAACCCCAAATCTTGTAAAAATTGATGAATACAAGAAATCTGCTATAATTTTCTCCTTTGAATCATGCAAAGCCTGCACTTCAACCCACTTTGTCACATAGTCAGTACAAACTAGGATATACCTCTTACCTCCTAACTATGGATTAATAGGTCCTATGAAGTCCATCCCCCATTTATCAAATGGCTCAATGTGAACATGTGGTTGGAGTGGCATCTCATCTCTGAGAGTAGGTCTGCCCATCCTCTGACATTGATCACACTGGCTCACATGCTTGGCTGCATCCTTGAATAGTGAAGGCTAGTAATAACCAACCTGCAACACTTTATATGCAGTCCTTTTTCCTACAAAATGGCCACCACAAGGTTCATCATGGCAAGCCTTCAATATTTCAGTTATTTCATTCCCAACAACACATCTTCTCATGAGCTGATCAGGCCCTATTTTAAATAGGCACCCATCAATCCATGAGAAATCTACACTTTTCTCAATTAAAGTCTATTTTTCATGAGGTAAAAGTGTAGGGGATACTTTACCAATGGCTAAATAATTAGCCATATCTACGTACCAAGGTATCTGATCATTCAGAGCAAACAAATGCTCATCTAGAAATTGGTCCTCTATAGCTGCATAGTCTGGAGGTGTCAATCTGGACAAGAAATCAGCTACCACATTGTCCTTTCCTGGCTTGTCCACTATTGTCACATCAAATTCCTACAAAAGCAATAACCATATGATAATTCTACCACTAATCCCAGGTTTGTTTGTCAAGTATCTGATCGTTGAGTGATCAGTGTGTACAAAAACCTGATAACCTATAATATAATGATGAAATTTGTTAAGAGCATGTATTACTACAAGAAACTCCTTCTATGATAGTATAATTGAGTTCAACACCTATGAGGTTTTTACTAACATAATAGATGGCATAAAAATCATCACCATATTTTTGTCCCAGTATTGAGCCTATTGCATTGTTAGATGCATCAACATATATGTGAAAAGGTATGGTCCAATTTGGACCTCTCAGCACTGGAGCAGTAATTAGTTTTTCCTTTAAGGTGTTGAATGCTTGTTCACATTCTTCAGTCTAGACAAACTTTGTATCCTTAGTTAACAATGTGGTAAGAGGTTTAGCAGTTTTTCTAAAGTCTGATATAAACCTCCTATAGTAACCGATTGATCCTAGGAAACTATGGATATCCTTCTGTGTTTTGGGAGTAGGTAGGGTTTGGATGACTTCTATTTTCTTTCTATCTACTTTGATCCCATCTGCAGAAAGGTGATGTCCTAAAACTATCCCTTCCTGCATCAACATATAACATTTCTCATTGCTTAAGGATAGGTTAGTTTCCTCACAATGTTTAAGTGTCTTTTCTAGATTTTCTATGGTGGTTTCAAAAGTTTCTCCATATATAGTGAAATCATCCATGTATACCTCCACAGTCTCTCCAATCATGTCAGAAAAAATGCTCAAAACTACCCTCTGGAAGGTGGCAGGTGCATTGCATAGACCAAATGGTAAAACTCGGTAAGAAAATGTCCCCCATGGACAAGTGAAGGTGGTTTTATCTTGATCTTCTTCCCCTATTTGGATCTGATTGTATCCACTGAACCCATCCAGGAAAGAAAAATACTTCTTGCCTACTAAGGTGTCAAGGACCTGATCTATGAAGGGTAAAGGGAAGTGGTATTTCTTAGTTGCTTTGTTCAACAACCTATAATCAACACAAATTCTCCACTTTCCATTCTTCTTGGGCACCACCACTAATGGTGATACCCACTCACTATCTGAAATGGGGTAGATGAATCCAACTATGAGGAGTTTTTGTAATTCTATTTTGATAATTTCTTTCATAGTTGGGTTCATTCTCCTCTGTGGTTGTCTTACTGGTTTAACCTGGTCTTCCAGATATATTCTATGAGTACAGGTCTCAGGAGCTATTCCTCTCATGTCATAATACTCCCAAGCAAAGGCATCTTGATGTTTTTCCAATGTTTGTTTCAGTTTGGTTTGTTGTTCAACTATCAACTTGTTATCTATATTCAACATTCTACCAAGTGCAACTTCTATTTGCTGAATATGGTGGTCTTTTCCTCCCACTAATGGCAACTCAGGAGGAGGACATGAGGATTCTCCCTAAAAAAATGAGATATCATCCTATCCTCATCATTTTCATCTCCCAACTCATCAAGTGTCATGATAGGTTGGACCATTGATAGACCACCAATGTTTTGATTCTCATTCTTAGGTTCTCCCAATAAATCTATAGACTATGCAGGTGGATGTATGATTAATTTCTTTATATTTTGACCATCTGAAATGGTCATTTTCCCATATCTACAGCTTATGTAAGCATCAACTATTTCCATCCAAGGTCTACCTAAGATTAATGGGTATCCACCTAATCTAGACTTAGATTGTAGCACTAAGAAATCTGTTGGATACTCCCATGCATCCACTGTAATAGTAATATCTTCTAGTATTCCCTCAAGGAGTACTGTAGACCTATCTTCCAACTATAGCATAGTTTTAGTGGGCTTCAGATTAGTCAATTTCAGTTTTTGCATGGTCTCCTAGGGCATGACATTGATGGTAGCCCCCAAATCTACTAGTGTATTGGGTAAAACACAACCTTCTATTTTTACAGTTAACATAGGGCTTCTTGGATCTAAGTACTTCTAGTTGTAGGTATTCCCTAACATAAGGTCAGCTAATTGACCTACCAAACTGATTGATTTAGCTGGTTTCCTCCCTGGTTTCTTGAGGCACAACTCTCTTATGGCCTTACCATAGATAGGTATGTCTCTGATGGCTTGAAAGAGAGGGATTGTGATCGTTAAGTTTTTTAAACTAGAGAGAATATCAAACTCTATTTGTATTGGTTTCTTGGGTTCCTACAACCTTTGTGGAAAATGTGGAACCCCTTATTTGTTATTCACAAGTGTTGATTCTTCTTCTATTTCCTCTATAAGGGGTGATTCCCCTTTTCCTATCTCTATGTGTTCCTCTTCTTCTACAAGAGGAGTGACTTCTACACCTAATTATTTTCCTGATCGTAACTGGATCGGATCACAATCTACCTTAATATTATACATAGGGTACATCTCATTTTCCATCTGATAGGTTGGTTGTTATTTGTTGTTTGGGTTTGTTGTAGGTTGTGCTGGTAACTGAGGAGTTCTTGAAGCAGGAGGAGCAGGTAGACTTGGCTGTAGTGGAGTTGGAGCAGGATGTTGTGGATACTGATTCCAAGCATTCTGGTTTCTCCACTACTGCCCAGGCTACTGGTATTGCATCCAAGGGTAAGGGTTGTAAGGATTTTCTCCTTGGGGAAATGGATTCCAAGGTTGTTGCCCATACCAACCCATATTGGGTGGTTGGGTTTGACCTTGGTTTTGGTAATTGTTGCCCCCATAAGATGGCATTCCTGATTGCATATTGTTACTCATAGGATATTGTTTCCAGTTCCTCCTATTACCCATGAAGTATACCTCTGCTACTTCAGGTTCCTCTTTAGATTTCATTAACTATGGACACAACTTCATTTTATGATCCTTCTTACAGATAACACATACACGAACTTTATTTTTTGGACACTCATTTCTGGGGTGTTTGCCTCTGCATTTAGGATAGAAGTAGGCCAATGCTACCTCATTCTCCTACTTCTTCTTCTGAAGTAGAAGGGTATCCATTTGAAGATCTAGAGATGATAACATCTCGCTCTTAAGGTCTTCAAGCATATTGCCTATTTCTATTTTAGTGATAGTGGTTGACTGCTTAACATTTCTAGGGGTCAACTTACCTTTTCTTCTTGAAAATTTTTGACATAACTATCGAATATCATCCATTTGATGTTGGTAAATATCCCCTCCAGAGATCATGTTTAAGGCTTCCAAGGATTCATTTGTCAGTCCTTTCAGAAAAATGCTTCTTAGGGACCTGTCTCCTAGTTTTGAATGGGGTGATCTTTGCAAATTGAAACTGAACCTATCCCAATATTCTTCCATAGATTCCCCTTCCTTTTGTGTCATGTCTAGGACTTCTTCTCTTGCATCTCGTGCTCTACCAAAATCCTGATACTGATCTAGGAAAATTTTCTTCAACTATTCCCAGGTAGTTATCCATTTATCCCCCAAGCTGATGAACCAACGCAAAGTTGAATCATCAAGGGTGGAAGGGAATAATTTTAGTTTTTGAGCATCTGTGGTGTAATCCACAAATCTGCATAAAACATCAAATTTAAATAGGAACATATCTGGATCTTCTATTGGTAGTCCTCTAAAGGTTGGAAGGTGGGTAGGAGAGATGTGCTTCATCTTGTGATCTCCTCCTACCTCTCCTATTGGAAAACTAAAACTAGTGGATGCTTCCTCTAGATTTTTTGCCATTCTATTCGCTATTGGAGTTTCTACATCGACTGCGTTTAGAGTAGCTGACAATGCTTCTAATTCATTTCTTTTATCCTTCATAAGGATGGATAAGTTAGTATTTGAGATGGTTCCATCTAATACTGCTTGCCAACGTTCGATATTCAGTAGATCTTCCTCATATTGAACTCTACTTATCTTCGATCCTGCTCTAAGATTCTACTGAATTATTTTAGAAGGATCCTATGCAAATAGTGGGTGTTCTCACCAATGCATAGGTGGAGATTGTGATGGAGGGATTTCAGTATCAGGTTTAGATTCTACTAAAGTAGAAGGATTATGAGAAATAACTTCTTTATTTTTGATAAAATGACCATCTGGTCCTCTATTCTTAGGTGGACTCATACAAAGTTTCAGATGAAGGTTTCTAGAGAAAACAATCTAAACTACTTCTACTATGCTTCCTTTAGAATAAGAAATTATAATGGCTACTCCCTAACAATGGCACCAAAATGTTGGGCAAAATATTGGTTAGTTTTTCTATGGTTCAATTAATTACCTCCATTTAATTGTCAACCTGGGGTAGCTCGTAGTCTTGTGAGCAGCCATGCACAATATATGCTTATAATTTCTCCTTCAGATATGAGTCCCTCATATTTATGGTTTGGGGGGTGTTTGATGTTCATTGAAGTTTTAATTCTAAATGCCAAACCAATAATCTATCCTACATTTGTGAAAACAGAACTAAAATGCACATAGAAATTAAAACGGTACTTTGCTAGAAAATACTAAAAATAGGGGAAAATAATAGAGAAATAAATTAATCTATAAAAAATTAAATAACATAAAATAGGGGAAAGGAAGGGAAGAACTCTTTTGTAAGTGGGCCCACGCTTCCAGCAGGTTCTGCCCACATTAAATCTTCATCGGACGCTTAGACGAATTTAACAGGAAATAACTCAAAAATATTTTATTAACAATTGCAACAAAGAATTTACAAGAAAGTTCGAGGGGTCTTCTTCAGGGGTGGCCTACATATTTATAAGATATGCAGCCACACCCTATTACAATTTTCAAAACAAATCAAAAATATGATTCACTTTTACAACCGCTTGCATGAATAAAGGAATCGGGCAAAATATCGAGCTTGATAAGATATTTCAGCGTATTCTATTTCCAGAATACGTCTGATATTTGTTTTGCCCAATTTACATAAATATTTCATGTAGCAGCTGAAAAATAGGTGGCGAGTCATCTTTGACATTGTCCCTTGTCCGATTTCAATGTTGGAACTCCTTTTATGCTTGTTGCTAAAATTTTGCTCTATTCTGCCGACCACAGAGTCATGCTAGAATTTGGCTTTAGTGGAAATCAGGCACCTCATCTGAAGAAGTCGGGAAGCAGGCACCTTGTCTATAGAAGTCGGAAGGGGCACCTAACATGAAAAGGTAATGAGAAGCAAGTGCCTAATAGGAACAGCTATGGGAAGTAGGTGCCTAACGGGAAGCAGGTGCCTAACAGTTAAGTGTCGAACGGAAGTCAGGCACTTCAAAGGAAATTGGGTGCCTGACTTCATACTTCACATCGATGTACCATAGATGTTTTACCTTCATAAAATTGCAAGTGCTAGGTCCGAGTGGGACCTCGATGAAAACATGCCAAAATGCAACAATTTCCACAAAATCTACACAAAATACACTTAAAGACAAATATTAAATAACATGTAGAATAAACTGTTAAATATATATATATATATATATAATTTTCATAAAACATATACATCTATAAAATAAGTGTCATTGTTTTATAAGGAAAGAGGTACAAAAAATGAGCATTTTCGAGGCTCATCAATCATCTCCATGTACAATTTATTTGTTTGTTTCTGGTTCAAATTGTACAATCTATTTTGATGTTTTACTTTTCTCCTCCTCTTTTGAAGAATCCTTGATCTCCGTAAAGATCACATCTCATCTCCAAACAACCTTATCCATGATTGGGTTTCAAAGCTTGTATCCTTTTATCCCATCATCGTATCCAATGAAGATATGTTTCTCTACTTTGTAATCAATTTTCAATCTCTTCATCTTAGGCACATACAAATATGCCTCACAACCAAACACTCTAAGGTGTCTGAATGAAGACTTTTTTCCAGTCCAAACCCCCATAGGGGTTTCATCAACAAGAGCGTAAGTAAAGACCTATTAATCGGTTAACACATTGTACTAACTACTTCAGCCCAAGAATTATATTATAGACCAACACTACTTAGCATACTCCTAGCCCTCTCCATTAGTGTCCTATTCATCCTTTTAGCAACTCCATTTTTTGAGGTGTATAATGAGTTGTCTTACACCTCTTAATTCCATTCTCCTTACAAATATTATCAAATTATTTGCTACAAAACTTTCCTCTATTGTCTTTTTAAGAGACTTAATCTTTCTTCTTGTATGGTTCTTAAAACGAGCTTTGAAATCTTTGATCTCAACAAACACTTCATATTTTCTACTTAAATAATAAACCCATGTCATTTGTGAATGCTCATCAATGAAAGATACATAATACAATGATCTAGATAATGAAGGTACATCAATTGGACCACATACATCACTATGCACTAAATCAAGTAATTCCTTACATCTATAAGAGCTTGATTAAAATTTAACTGATTTATGTTTTGCTTTAAACAATTTTTATTAAAACTAGAAATCAAAAGAAACATCATTTATCCTCTTAGTAAGGTTTTTAATCAACAAGATTTTAAGAATTTTGTCACTAATGTGACCAAGACTATAATTCCATAACATAGTCTTATATGATGGTAAGTTGCTACTTGTAATTGATGTACTATTGTATGCAATCATCTTAGCGTCAAGATAAAACAATATCCCATCACGTACTCCTTTAGAAAGCACTATTGATATGTGAACCAATAAAAAGTAAGGCTCAATCGCCTAAAGGTAAGTCTAAGATTTCAAAGAAGTCAAACACTTATAAGTATTCTAAAGAGAAGGGCATTCCATCAAAAATTATATTAGTACAAGGTAGAAGAAGATTGAGATAAAACTATTGAGGGTTGAACACAAGCTTTCTGATGATGAAGATGGTAAAGCAGAGGTTGACTAAAGCATTCATTATAGGAGGTGCTACCCCTAATGCCTTCTCTTCTTGTCCCCCTTAGGTTATATTATGGGGGTTGTTGAAATATATATAATATGATCTTATTAGGCTAAGGCAAAAATATAAAGTGTTTATCAACACTAGTAATGTAACCTAGGGGTATGTGAGTGTGTAATCCTATTGGAATTAATCATTTATGTAAGTCTATGGGTATGTTCTTGTAAGCCTAAGGCCCCCCTTACATATTTAAATCAACAATCATTTTAAATGATATTTTGGTATAGGAATTTGATTTTTCTAATTTAAGTGATAATATACCAATTCTTCTAAAGGGCATAACATTTGCATACATAAGTGCCTTTATTGTTTTTTCCAAATTGCACTATTTTTGAGCTCTAAATATTGGTGACATTAGTTTACAAACTTTTTACAATTATGCTTAGGGTTTTGAGTGTAAAATAGATTCCTTAAGGTATGTTACTTGGCACAATGGATGAAATTATAGAACTTGGTTAGTTCAAAAGGTAAGATTACTCAAAAGTAATAATATTTGGTTAATATTCAATAATGAAATACAAGGTCTTAGTGATCATGAACTCAATAAGACAAAAGAGGAAGCCCTTGGATTCCTTTTCATGTTGGTGGAATCAGATGTACTTTTCCACATCAAAGAGAAAACTAATCCTATTGAGGTATGGTCTACTTTGAAAGATCTCAATAGGATAGTAAGTGTTAATGAAGTTAACAAAATAGAGGTAGATCTTTTCAATCTCATAATTTTATATTTTGTAATGTTGAAGACTACACTATCTCACATCTAAGTTCTAAAAGTTGATCTAGCTATAGTAGGAGGTAAGGTAAAGAGTGATGAAGAGTATGTCAAATTTATTACTTCCAATCTTTCTTCTTCCTTACATATAGTTGGATTGGTTCTTTATGTGAATGTTATGACTATCAAAGATCCACAACCCATCTCTCTTGAAGGACTTTTCAAGCTTCTAATCCATTATGAAGTTACAATGAAGAATTGTGGAGATCTTTCTCATACACAAACTCATCCAAAAACTTAAATTAATCAAAACTAAGGCTCGGTTGCCTAAGGGTTAGTCTAAGTTTTCAAAGAACTCAAAAACTTACAAGTAATCTAAAGGGAAAGGACATTCCATCAAAAATTGTATTGCAAAGATGAAGAAGATTGAGACAATACTCTTGAGGGTTGGACACAAGTTTTTTGATGATGAAATGGCAAAGCAAAGGCCTACTAAAGCATCCATTATAGGTGGAGGTTTTACCTCTAACTCATTTTCTTGGTCCGTTTAGCCCATATTATGGGGTTTGTTGAAATATGCATAATATGATCTTATTAGACCAAGGCCAAAATGTAATGAATTGCTTATGAGCACTATTAATGTAGCCTAAGGGCATGTGAGTATGTAATTCTATTAGAATGCATCGTTGATGTAAGCCTATAGACATGTTCTTGTTATCCTAACGACATCTTTCATATTTCACCCTTTGTGGTAATGGTTAATCCACCTTTATGGATAACCTTGCTTAAAGGATATAATTAATTATTATTCTACCGTAAAGTTAACCTTAAAATCATGTCAATATCAACTTGATATTAACCTCTCATTTTGGATTCATTTGTACCCTAAATGTAAATAAAATGTAATATGTTGGGTACCTATGGATACCCACCTTCTACTTCTTATTTCTTCGTACCTTCATTTATTATTATTGTTATCTTGTAACACTTGTACTTCTTTTCTATATATAATTATGATGATAAATACATGTTTCATAATTTTTTGAAAAATATTATAAAATTGAACAACAAAGGGGAAGAAAATCAACGTCCATTCCTTTCATAACTGTTATTGGAACCATAGTCAAGGAATCATAAATAATGTAATCATTGACATATCCTGGTGAGAGGATACGTAGGACCGACTATGGTCTGCGGATTTTAAAGGGCCATGGCCGATTCTCTCTTCCAAGGGACGGCCGTATCTCCGTCATTTAATTTGGTTCCAGGAAGGCGCGAGTTTCACGGCTTCTGCGCTGTGTGTGGTGGGCGTGTTAGACGTTGACAGGCAGTGATAGGTCTCAACGAAAGGGCGAGGGAGTGACCGCCAGTAACCGGAGACGAATTACGAATTCTGCCTCCTACAGTAATATGATGATATCTATTGCAAGACAAAACCATTATAATAGGTATTAATGAAAAATCAAAATCTTGTAAGGAAAAAGTAAACGGGCTCTTGGTATGTAGATGGAAAAATGATTTTATTAATAATGTGGATATTGTTGACTTGCTGAAGAAATTCAAGTCCACTTTTTTTCATTCAATTTACTTTTTGACCAGGGTAAAGCTACAAATTAAGAGATTGGAATCTAAGCTTTTTACCTTAGGATCGTTGATTGATTTCTATAATATTGAAGATTGCATTCATCATTTAAAAATATTATAATAACATATTCATTTTTAAGTGGGAAATTAAGGTATTTTATTAATTACATTAATATGATTTTTAATAATATTTTTATTGACCTTAGTCAAGTTGTCATATTCTTTTATATGTTTTACGTGTATTATATAACTAATATTTTCTTTTGCTTTACAAAATCTAAAATCTTTATATATTATTATATATATATATATATATATATATATATATATATATATATATATATATATATATATATATATATATAATTAGTTACAACATTACAAATGGATGGAAAGAGGTTATAAGTCAATTATGTTCTAAGTCAATTTAATTGTCTTAAATTCATGTGAGGTTTTCATAATTATTAGATATTGAAAATGAATTAGACTCTTAATATCTAACACTACCTAAAATTAAATTTTGATCATAATTTTTTTAAATACTCTTAAAAGCTCTGATTTTGTTTAGTAATAATGTTAATAGATTGATTTCCCATTCATTTTTTAACAACCAAGTCACAATCATGATCATCTACCAACTATTTATTTTCCATGAAATTTATTTATGATATTGAACATACAATTTAATAATTTCATTAACCAAAATTTCACAACTTCATTCAATTTCAATTGCACATATAAATGATATATATAAATGATTTTTTTTGTCACAACTATTCAACTTATATAAGTTCTTTTGAATCCCTTCTCTTATTCGAATTTAACTATATTTATAAATTATTTTATTATAATTTACTCGAATATATTTATATCTCCTCTTTACACATTTAACACCATTTTGGTAACAATTGGCACGTTCTAAAGATATTATATGAGTTAGCAATTATTACCTTATTACTTGTTAATATCATTGTTTGTATAATTAATATTTCTATTTTTTTATATAATAAATTATTTTCACTCCATGATTTAATGCTAAATTTCAGGATACCCAAATAAAATTTCTCTAACAAACATAATTTCTAAATTGATATAATTGTATAAATTTGAATAAAATAAGTAACTTCTTTATGAATAAATTATATTTCTCTTATTTAATAAATAAAAAGTTCTAGTTACAGATCATTCCAATAATATACATTAGTTCACTATGAATTAACTATGGTTATATATTTTACTTATTTTAATTTATTCATTATCTAAATGCAATTAAATCTAAAAAAACTAGATTAAAATTGATTTCCAAAATGAAAGTTTTTTAGATTCATTTCAACCATAGCAACCGACATTGAATTGACATTGAAGTAAGCATAGAAACTTCAATGCTTGGAAGATAAAATAAATTAAAATTAAACAAAGTTGAATGAAAATTGATTTTCAAAATGAAAGTTTTTTAGATTCATTTCAACCATAGAAGTGACATGGAAGTAAGCATAGAAAACTATAGTTTAAACTCCAATGCTTGGAAAATAAAATAAACTACAATTAAATCTAAACAAAGTTGGATCAAAATTGATTTTCAAAATAAAATATTTTTAAATTCATTCCAACCATAGCAACCGATATTGAAGTGACATGGAAGTAAGCATAGAAATTTGTGGTTTAAACTCTAATGCTTGGAAAAATAAATAAACTATTCCTAATCTAATCGATGTTCCAAAAAAAAGAGCAAAAGTTTACGGTTAGAGAAATAAAATCAAATAAAGCATGTATTGCCATGAAGTTCTAATCTTAATCCTTTAGAGTAGCATATTTGTGTAAAAAAAAATCTATATTTGACCATCATTCACACAAGTTGAGATATAGATAGTGCAATCTTCTAGGGAGCTAAGACTATGAAGCAACTGAATACAACCACCATCAACATGCACAAATTGGACATAACAAACTCCAAAGGATTTAATTGTATAATATAATCTTGAAGCACTTTCACAAATTCATCGTTCAATCGGATTACAAACATAGAACTCAACTTAGTATAATGTTTGGTTCAGAAACCAATGAACTACAAAGAGCCTAGAAAAAAATCCTAAAACATGTTGTGTTGGATTTTTGACCCTTTAGAGCAATCCCAAGAGCTCTTATTTTTACAACTATGGTCATATATTACCATTACATTTGCAATTATTGTTAGAATAAGTGAATATTCTCTTAAGTTCACTAGGATACACACTTGAGTTTCCACTCCTCCATGTGTCAGGAGAACTCTAAGTGGTGTCTTCATCAGGTTTGATGAGTTGTTGTAATCCAATGGTTCTCAATGATCAACTCTGCTATTTATACAGAGTTGATCCTAGAGATAAATCAATCAGTTCCACTCTTCTCTTCATCTTTTGTGTAATACTTTGCATATCTATTATTGTGAAATTCTAACATGGTACCAGAGCAGGATAGATTTTGCTAGTATTCTCTCTTGAAGGTTCTAGGATCTGATTCAATTACTTTGGATATTTTTTTTGGCTATCTAACTTCAAAAGTTTGCTTTAGTCTACTTTTATCCATTGTTAATTTTCAGCATATTTTTTTATGTTGCATATTCTTACATTTCTATATTGAAATTGTGTTAGAGGAAACTTTTAAGAAAATATAGCTATTTTTTTCCTGTGTGAAGGCGCTGGTTTCTTGCCCTTCTCTTCAAAGGAAATTAGCCTATTTTTTAAATTTTTCTTATATTTATTTTTCCTCAACGTTTTCATATATCTAGCACTTGGTTAAACCTTTTTTTTTTGGCTATTCTCCGAGCAGAATCTCCAAATAAACCAAGTGTTATTTTGTTATATATTTTTTTGAGTTTTTCTTTTAGTTTAACTCAGCATTACAAGCGCTTTATTCATTGGCTCTCTTTGTCCCTCGATATAGCGTTTGAAAGAGCTCTCGTTGGCGCTCCCATAGGTGCCCGTTGCAACGTCTCTTCCGCTTTCACCGTTTGGCCCGAGCAACGTCTACAATCCTTGGCGCACTCATTGACGTCTAAAAGTTCCTCCGTAGAGTTCGCTGGCGCACTTGCGTTTGAAAGGGCCGCAACGTCTACAATCCTTGGCGCACTCATTGACGTCTAAAAGTTCTTCCGTAGAGTTCGCTGGCGCACTTGGTATTTATATCCCTCTTCCCTGAGGTTATTTTCTCAAGCTTATTGTATTTTTTCATATTATCTACAACGCTCTTCTCTAAGGAAATTTGTACTCCGTGGCCTTAAACATTTTCTGCAGGTTTTCCAGTGCACAAAATTTATTTTGGTTTGACAAAACATCTTTCATACATTTTTCTAAAAAGCCCCATTGATTTCGTTTATATTCTGCCTTATTAACTTCTTCTGCAGGTGTATTCGTTATATTTTTTTCCTTCAACTAATGTCTTCTACAGGTTTCAAAGGCAGCATATATTGATTATATATTTTTTCATATCGTTATTAATATTCATTATACTCTTGTTTCCTTCATAACACTTTTTCTGCAGGTCTCTTGATTTACGAAAAGCAGGTTTATTAGAATTTTTAAATCTGCCATATTATTGGTTTCATGTAAATATTTTTTCAAACCTCTTAGGCTTTTTCGTGTATAAAATCAAGAATTATTTTGCAGTGTTACATAGGTTTTCCTTCGTCGCTGTTGGACTTAGAGAAGCACCAGTGCCGCTAAAAGGAGAGTAAATCACCGATCGTTGTTTACGACGTAGAGAGCGTATGGAGAAAGTTTTTGTTTCTTGGAAGACTTAGGGTTTGACGATTTCATTTTCTGCCTCTTCCTGTTTCATGGCGATTGGTGTATTTTAATATTTTTTCTTCCTATTTCCTGTTTCTGTTTCCCCTTCGGTTCGTAATCCTTATCTACATTTTTTGGAAGACCACATTTTCTATTGTGGGACTCCGCAAACGACGGAGGATTCAACTTGTAAATTTTATAATAAAATTTATCTTTCAGGGGGGTCTTTACTGCTTATCTTTACACTCTTATGTGTAAAGAGAGGGGTGTTATTTCTTTGCATTTTATCTTTCAATAGTCTAATATATCTAGATATCTAATTTTTTATTTTAACTTTATACACATAAATTTCAATTATTTGTTTTAAAGATATTTCATTTCATATTAGAAATCTAATATTTGCTTTTTATTCATTACGACATAAATTTTAATATTAAATCTGATTTCTAATAGTTTTGAATTTCTAAATTTCAAATATTGGTTTATTAAATTTATTTCATTAAATTTAATTTATTGGAATATTTTAACCTTTTATGCCAAATAATCAAAATTAGGAGGAACATATCTAAAATTTATTTGCAATAAATCACTGAGATAAATTTCTTTGTTTCTACTTTTTCCTCTAAATATATTTTGTCTACGTTCCACGTATCAAAATCCTAAAAACTTAAAGTCTCCCTCTCGTAAGGGCGGGTTTTTTTGGAAACTTGGTATAAAGGCCTGACATATATTTTCTTATCAACAGTTTACTTTGGCCATCTCTCAACTTATAGTCTCCCTCTCGTAAGGGCGGGTTTTGAGAACCAAATTATACTTGTTGCCACTTTGCATGTCAAAACCAAAACCCTTCTTATGCTCACAATACTTATAGTTTCCCTCAAGTAAGGGTAGGTACTGTGTTCCATTGAAGTTTTTTGGTAATCTAAAGCAAACAATCATAGGCCTCTTTATACTTATAGTTTCCCTCTAGTAAGGGCAGGTATATTTGAGTTACCTATTATTGAACAAGATTCATTTTTTCAATTTAATTACATTTTTGAAGTTTTAAAGGGGGAAGTATTAATAATCTTAAAATCCTCAAAAATGAACTCAATTGAGCCTCTCACCCCTCATAATTTTCACACTTGGAAACCTAAAATTCTAAATCTCATCTCTCAAAAAGGTCTTACTCATTTATTAGAAGAAAAACAACCAGAATTTGATAAAGAATATGAAATCTTTGTTCATAAAGGGAAAATGCATGAAACTATGGGTATTATTAGCACTAATGTTCATGAAAGCTTGTGGTTTCATATTACAGATTGCAAAACTCCTCATGAAAGTTGGGAGAAATTAAAAACCTTGTTTGGAAAAGTAGATCAGATGAGATCAATGCAACTAGAAGCCGAACTAACTTCTTTATCTCCTGAATATTTTAGTAGTATTATTGATTTCCTCACTAAGTTCAAAGAAATCCTCACTCAATATAAAGGCAGTGGAAAGACTAAGACAAAAGAAGAATGCATTTATCTAATCCTTTCTAAACTAAATGGTGTTTTTCAAATATTTGCAACCACCTTCATATCTACTAAAGATGCTCTTGGTGCAACCTTTAAAATGCCCTCTTTAGAAGAATTTTGTGATAGATTAACTAGGGAAGAAACCAAACTTGCTAGATATGAAAAATCTTCTTCTTCAAAAGCCTTAGTAGCCTCCACTTCCTCTAAAGAAAAATTCAAAAAGAAGGAAAAGACTCCCATTACCTGTACTCACTGTAGAAAGAATGGTCACTCTGCTAACAAATGCTGGAAAATATTACAGCAACTAGAGGCAGCTATAAAGGATCAAAATATAGAAAATAATAAGCAAATAGGAAAAGCCCTTAATGTTCAAGGAAAAACCTCCAAATATTCCTCTAATTATTGGGTCCTAGATTCTGGAGCAACTCATCACATGTCTGCTTCAGACAAATCTTTCTCTTCTATCTCCTCTAGCTCTACTCATAGCATAGAAGTAGGGGACTCCTCCTTCATTCCTATCAAAGGGAAAGGGGATATAACCATTGATGGTGGCTCTATAAACAATGTTCTCTATGTTCCAGACATTGCCACTAATCTCCTATCCATTTATCAAATTTGTACTTCTGGAAATGAGAAAATTGTTCTCTTCTCCCCAACAGGAGTTGAGATAAGAGATTTTCAATTCCCTCATTCTCTTATAGCAAAAGGAAGTATTGATCATAAATCTCATATTTTTTACTTCAAAGGCTTTCAAAATCTAGAAGGAGCCTCCTATTTTGTGGCTCATAGTAATCTTGAAAGTCAAATATGGCATGAAAGGTTTGGTCATATTAATTATAACTACCTAAAGGATTTATGCACCCATAATATGGTTAAAGGATTACCCCAAGTCTCTTCTTCTGATGGGGTTTGTCCTGGATGTGCCCTTGGAAAGCAGCATCAAGATCCTTTCCACCCAAGTAGTTCTCTAAAAACCTCATCTCCTCTAGAATTAATCCATAGTGACTTAATGACCTTTCCTGAAACATCCTTTAAAGGAGCAAAGTATGCTCTTACCTTTATTGATGATTTTTCTAGAAGGTCCTGGGTCTACTTCCTCAAATATAAAAGTGATGTGTTATCCCACTTTAAAATCTTTAAAGCCTTAGTTGAAAATCAGGCTTCTTGCAAAATCAAGAAGATTCACACTGATAATGGGGAGAATACTGCAGTAATGAATTCTCCATATTTCTTTCTAATCATGGTATAATTCATCAACATTATGTCTCCCATAATCCTCAACAAAATGGCATTGTAGAAAGGAAAAACCGGACATTGAAAGAGATGGCTAATTGTATGCTCCATTCAAGAGATCTTCCAAAAGTTTTTGGGAAGAGGCTATTAACTGTGCAAATTATATTCAAAATCGCACACCTCATAAAGCCCTTGACCAAATAACCCCTGAAGAAGCATGGTCTGGCTTAAAACCAGATGTTTCCAATTTCAAGATTTTTGGATGTATTGCTTGGGCTCACATTCCAAAGAAGAAAAGAAAGGCTCTTGATAAGAAAAGCAGACATCTCATCTTTGTCGGTTATTGTGAAGAATTGAAAGCATACAAGCTTCTTGATCCCTCAACTCATGAGGTATTATTTCATAGGAATGTCCAATTTGATGAAACATTCCCTCAAAAAGAACCTCCAAAGGACTCTTCCTCCATTGAGCCTTCTCCTATAGTGGAACCTCAATATTATGAAGAGCCAACCCTTGAAGTTAATTTGGTTATTGATAATCAAGATGAAGAACCTGTAACTCCTTCTCAAAGTCTTTCAACTCCTTCAACTCCCTCTTCTATGCCAAAATGGGCCCGCACAATTGTTAAAGAAGCTACTCCCTACATTCAAAATCTTCCTTCAAACAGATCATCCAACCCCACAGGTTCTAGTCTTGTATGTCAATCCATTTCCTCTGATCCTCAATCCTTCAAAGAAGCCTCAGGTATAAAATAATGGGAAGATGCCATGGATAACAAATTTTCTTCCTTGATAAAAAATGATACTTGGGATTTAGTTCCCTTACCTAAGGGAAGAAAATTAGTTCGATGTAAATGGATCTTCAAAACAAAATATGGGCCTAATGGGGAAATAGATAAACACAAGGCTCATCTTGTAGCCAAAGGTTTTTCTCAAATAGAGGGTATTGATTATACAGAAACCTTTGCTCCTGTTGCTAAAATGGATTCTGTTAGATTGGTTCTTGCTCTGGCCACTTCCCATAAATGGCCAGTCTACCAAATGGATGTAAAAAGTGCCTTCTTACATGGAAATTTAAAAGAAGAAATATTCATGGAACAACCCGTTGGTTTTACTCAAGACTCCTCTCTTGTTTGTTGGCTTAAAAAATCTCTATATGGCCTCAAACAAGCCCCTAGAGCTTGGTATGAAAATATGGACTCCTTCCTTCTTTCAGCAGGATTTTCTCATTGTGAGTCTGATAATACAGTTTACATTTGGAGAAGTAAAGGAAATATCACCATTCTTGTTCTTTATGTTGATGATCTCCTTCTCACTGGTAGTAACCTCACTCACATTCAGAATATAAAAGACTCCCTCTCTAAAAAAATTGAAATGGTTGATCTAGGTCTAGCTCATTTCTTCCTTGGGATTCAAATAAAACAAAATAAAATAGGGATCACCTTATGTCAACAAAAGTACACTCAATATCTCCTTCAAAAGTTTAAAATGATAGATTGCAAACCTTCTCCTACCCCCTTTCAATCTGGCATTCATCTCAGTACTTCTTGCTCATCCCCTCCTTGTGATGCTACTCTATACCATCAGCTTGTAGGTAGTCTATTATACCTCACTCATACTCACCCAGATATCTCCTATGTTGTTGGGCTCATATCCAGGTTCTCTCATAACCCTCATTTCAATCATTGGCAAGCAGCTAAAATAATTCTTCGTTATTTGCAGGGTACTACAAACTTTGGGCTCATCTATAAAGGAGACTCCATGGATATCATTGGCTATACAGATTCATATTGGGCAAGATCAATAGATGACAAATGTTCTACCTCTGGATATGTTTTCTACCTTGGTTCTTCACTAGTAGCCTGGTTATGCAAGAAACAACAAACAGTAGCATTATCTTCTACAGAGGCAGAATACAGAGCAACAATTTCAGCCAGTCAGGAAGCCCTTTGGCTTCGTCAAATTCTCAAAGAATTTGGTTTTTTCAAGAAGTGCCTATAACTCTATGGTGTGACAATCAAAGCACAATTCATATTGCACGCAATCCAGTTGAGCATCAGCGCACCAAACACATTGAGATCCACATGCACTTCATCAAGAAACATATTCAAAAAGGGGATATACATTTGGAATATATTCCGATAGAGAATCAACTTGCAGACATCTTCACCAAGTCATTTCCTTCTCCACGTTACCTTCAGTTGTGAGAGAAACTTGGAGTGTTAAAACTGCATTGACAAAGAGGTCTTCCACCTCTCACTATATTGTACATGAGTACCTAATCAGGCCTTCTTGTCGGGACTCATCATTTTTTTGTTAAAGAGGACAATCTTCACCATCCGAAGACAAGCCTCTTTCATACTTCTTTGCTTTTGATTGGTGGATTTTCCCACTGGGTTTTTACCATCATTTCAAAATAAATAAGTGATAGTTGGTTTTTCCCATAGGGTTTTTTTCCACCAACTATCTATATTGTACATGAGTACCTAATCAGGCCTCATTGTCGGGACTCATTTGTAGAATATCCCCTAGTATCACTTAAGGGGGGTGTTAGAATAAGTGAATATTCTCTTAAGTTCACTAGGATACACACTTGAGTTTCCACTCCTCCATGTGTCAGGAGAACTCTAAGTGGTGTCTTCATCAGGTTTGATGAGTTGTTGTAATCCAACGGTTCTCAATGATCAACTCTGCTATTTATACAGAGTTGATCCTAGAGATAAATCAATCAGTTCCACTCTTCTCTTCATATTTTGTGTAATACTTTGCATATCTATTATTGTGAAATTCTAACAATTACAATCAATTACTCTCACATTATGCTTTACAAAAAAGCCATTTAAATTAGGTATAGTGAAGTAATTTCTAATGTTATAAAGCATTAAATTGCCTCTACCAAGTTTATCTTTTAATGCATATAATTCTCTATAAATTCACTTTTGCAATTATGGTAGCACATTTAGGATCATGCTCCCACAAATATCTTCTTTATAACATGGATGATAAATTTTATGACAACATGCAACGATTAATTTCATTAGAACTCCATTATCATGCAAAATAACTTATGCGAGCAATAAATAATTTATTCATTAACCTTAGTCATGTTTGTTGGCATAAAATAATTCATTAAAGCATTAAAAAATCATGTGGCCTCTAAAACAAAATATTGGAGTTCATCAAATTAATATGCCTAGAAAATCTAAGCCCTCATTGATCAATAAATTGCAAATTATTTTGCTCATTCCTAAGGTTTTATGCCTAGAAAAGAAAATAGAAAAGAAAAAGAAAAAAATATTGCCACCATTGATTCATTGTTAGAAAATTCATTTTCGAATGCAATTCAATGGACGATGTAGTTTTTTAAGCTAAATCCACCAAAAAAATTAATGCAATCAATAATAAAAGCATCAAGTCAAACAAAATGTATACCAAAAATAAAAAAATTTCAAGTGGGATCCACACTTGGGGGGAGTTGTGCTAAGTAACAACAAATGGCGACTTTGCTGGAAAATGCTCCTAAGCATTTTGGGATGAACATTTCCTAAAACCAATGAAATATTTGATTAGAAAAAAATCAACAAACTGGTATACATCCATAGATAGAGTTAGACAAATCTTGCTCAAAATAATGCTCCATTTTACCTTAGCTCTAAGCATGTGTAAGTGCATTCATTTTTTTTTTTGAATAAATAAAAACTTCATCAATTAAGATTGAAATTAGGTTATTTTGGATCACTCTTTATTTAAATTTACCTTGACATTGCTCCACTACCAACTAGGTATTTATAGCCCCGATGGAGATGTCTTTAATACCTCTCAAGACCTTGCTCTACTACCAGCCAAATATCTATATCCTTGGTGGAGATTATCTAAATCACGCAAATACCTTGAGTTTATGCTTCTTCTTTTATATATATATTACAAATGCATAAGTGTGCCTTAGGTCAGGGATTTATAAGGCTAAGAATAGAGTGTATAAATCCATCAATATAAAAAGGTTACATTTCTATGACTCAAAAAAATTCGTAAGGTGTTTGAAATATGGAGCTTCAACATTACTTAGCAATACCTCAAGTTTAATCTACTTTGGCTCTAAGACAATGGATAGACACCAATAGTTTAATTGTACTAATAATTAACTCCACTAAGCTTGAATGCAAACTCTTTAATTACCAGTTTACATTAGAACACTTCTAACTTAGAATAACATAAAATTCAATTGTATATGAACAACCCATCCCAAGTGAGGGTAAAATATACAAATAATCATAAAAATATTTTAAAAAATTATCAAACTCAAGTAACACTACAAGGTAATAAATTGCATAAAATAATAGATTTTTCCATTCATTTGTGAAATAGGGGTTAATCATGCTATTCATACCATCCCAAATCAAACCCATATCCCTCCTCACATTACCCCCATCCATCTCTTTCCTATCTTCCATATCATAATCAACCTCCTTGTTTCACCCAACCTATTCATGTCTATCACCCTCCTCCACATTTATTCCACCCTTATTCCAACACCCAAGCCTTCTACCCTTCTTCTAACACTCAAGATACTCACCCACCTCACCAAAATATCCATGCCCCAACTCCTCATAACCTATCATCATCTATCATCACTTGACATTTATCTTTGACCCCTCCCCTCCTACCCTTGCTACATTATCCTCCTATTCATACCTCTTCAACACCCATTATCCATCATCCTAGGCCAACCACCTCTCAATCACTACTATCCCCTCCTTCCTGTAATTTTAATACCCAATCAATATCCCATATCTCTACCCCTTTGCCCTCAACCATTGGATAAGTTACCACCATTACTATTCCTACCACCACTACCATTCCTACCCTCACTTCCATCCCTACCTCCATTGTTCTTATATCTATGTAATCTTACCAAACCATATTTCCTTCCATAATGCTTAAACCACCTTCGTCTCCAAACACATTAAATGTGAACCCTTTTGTTCTTCATAACACTCATGGGATGCACATATCCTCATCCACACCCCCATCCCATTTTGTGGACAACATCAAATATCCATATCTATCTACCTCTCAAAATCATCCTTTCCAACTCACTAATATTATTGTACATATGATAAATCCTAGTTTAGGCAAGAATATTGTACATAGTATAGCATTTACACCTCCTATTATAGATATAGTTAGGGATTTTGATCACCCTATGCATACTCCCTTAACCATTGGATCTATCATCCATGTACACCCTCCTCCAATTATACCAATGTTTTGTATGAGGGAGTTGATTCATCTTTCGATAAATTGCCTAACAAAGAGCTTGAAACACCATTTGTGGAAACATCAAATTTTTGTCCAACCCATCATTCACCCTGAGGTATTTTCAATGCTTTAATTGGTGAATATGTGGTCTTGGATGCTATAAACATGGAGCTCACACCATTTTAGAGCCTCATTATCAACCCCCTAAAGATAAATCTGGTGTAAGGTATGATAAACATTCTTCAATTGACCTCCTTAAATATGATCTCTAACATATCACCCTTGGTCTCGAGGAGGATATTTATTATGAGTACATTAATTCCAAGTATGCTCACCTATAACAAGATACCTTTTTTCAAGTTTCCACCATTTATTCCTTTTCATATAACACCTTGGAAGATTAATTTGATGAACAATTTGAGGCACTTTCGATTGCTTCTGATATCTCCAAAGAAGAATCATCTCCATTGTCCCCATCATTGATTTCCTAGATGGTGGTAATTTTTACCTATGTTTGTTCCCTATTATGCTTCCCATATTTCCTATGCTCCTTTCATTGGAGTGATCCAAAGCACCCATGCATATCTCACCTCCACCATTACCACTTCAACCTGCTCCTTTCCTACCCATTCTAGACCGTCTTCCTCCCAAGCATGTACATGAGAACCTGACCTCTAATCCATAATATCCTTAATTTCCTGAAGTCAACATGATATTTTTTGATTTATGCACACCCCTATGTAATCCAAATAATCTTGGATATCCCATCCCCATCGACCCGGGTGCCATTGACTTTGAGCGAATCTCATTCCCTCCTTTTATTTTTGATTTCCTTCCTTCTGATCAATTACTCAAAGAATATGTTGGGACTGAAAAATAAGGCACACTTTATTTACAAGTTATATTACAATATATAACCATCAAGCTTAGGAGGGAGATATGACAAGTGTCATAAGCTCCACTCAAGTGTCTTTCAGAAGACAACACTCCAACTCAAACTGAAGACAGGGACAAGTGGCAGAAGACAAATGTCAACAAAGTGGCAGAAGACAAATGTCAACCTATCAATTATAGGTATAGTGCACATTATAAAAATAATAATATTCTAACATTCCCCCTTAATGTGCACTATCTTAAAAAGATAGGTCAACATTAGATAACATTCCCCCTTAATGTTGGCTTCTTTTATATAGATATAGCAAATTGTTAAACTGAGAAAACTTGTCTTTCCCAAGTGACTTGGTGAAGATGTTTGCTACTTGATATTGATTTGGTACATACTTCATGTATATAATGTCTTCTTGGACCATTTATCTAATTAAGTGATGATGGATCTCAATGTACCTTTTTCTAGCATGGAAAACTGGATTCTTGGTCATCTTGATAGTACTTTGATTGTCACAATATATATATGTTGGACCATGTATGAATAGCCCAATATCCTGAATTAATTGCCTCAACCATATTGCCTTCTTAGTTGCCTCAACTGCTACTCTATATTCTACTTCTGCTGAAGATAGTGAAACTGTGTTTTGCTTCTTTGTGCTCCATGAAATAGAGCCTTGGCCTAATTGAAAGCAATAACTTGATGTAGATCTTCTAGTTTTAGGACAACTGGCCCAATCTGAATCTATGTATCCAATCAAAGAAAAATTATCACTTGATTTATACATAAGGCCATGATGAGGTGTGGCCTTTAGGAATATAACAATCCTCTTAGCTACTATCCAATGACTCTTCTTAAGATCCTACATGAATTTGGAAATAAGTCCAATTGAATAGCAAATATCTGGTCTAGTTGAAGTTAAGTAGATCAAACTTCTAACTAGTTACCTATAAAGTGTACCATCAACCCTTTATTCTTCATCATTATTTACCAATTTCAATCTAGTTTCCATGGGAGTTAGAGAGGGCTTACACTCCTCCATGCGAAAACTCTCCAAAATAGACTGAATGTACTTAGCCTGTGAGATAAAAATCTTACCAGGCTGTTGCCATACCTCTATTCCTAAGAAATAGTGGAGGAGGCCTAAATATGTCATCTCAAAGTTCTTGCATAAGTACTCCTTGAGCAACCTTATTCCTTCTATGTCATCACCTGTAATGAGAAGATCATCCACATACAATGTAACAAAAATGATGCGGTTCCTCCAATGTTTCACATAGAGAGTAGATTCTATTGCAGATCTAGTGAAACCAAGGTTGAGAAAATAGGAGTCAATATTTACATACCAAGCTCGGGGTGCTTGCTTCAACCCATATAGAGCTTTCTTTAATCTGAGGACTTTTTTGTTTTGGCCTTCAACTGTGTACCCTAGTGGTTGTTTCACATACACCTCCTCATTCAAATGACCATTGAGAAATGCACTTTTGACATCCATTTGATATATTGGCCAATGTTTTTGAGCTGCCATAGCAATAACTATCCTGATTGTAGTCATATTAGCCATAGGAGCAAATGTCTCCTCATAATCAATTCCCTATTGTTGCTTATAACCTTGAGCTACTAGGTGAGCCTTGTAGTGATCTAGTGAGCCATCTGCTTTATATTTTGCTTTGTATACCCATTTTGTGCCAATGGTATATTTTCCTTTGGGTAAATCAACTAACTCCCAAGTGTGTTTTTTTTCAATGGAATCTAATTCTTGATCCATGGCATGAACCCATTTAGGATCACCAAGTTCTTCTTTGACATTAGAAGGTTTAGGTTGGCTAAGGACTTTGGCCATTAGGGCATAATTCACTTGGTGTCTTAGGGCTGAAGGTCTTTTACCTGTATAGGTGGGAAAATGATTTTGGGCTTCATCTATTATGGCTTGAACCCACTTGGATAAAGGATTGGAAGATGTTACTTGATCATTAGGAGGAGGAGATGGAGGACATGGATAATTTGTAGGAAGTTCTTCTTGTGGATGAATTTCTTGATTTATGAGTGAAGAAAAAGAAGTAGATGATATTGTATGCATGAATGGAGAAACTATTTCATTAGTTATTTCTAAAGTGGGGATCTTAGGAGGATTATATGGGGGATAATCATGAAAGGTAACATCCCTAGATAAAATGATTTTCTTGGAAATAGGTTCATATAATTTATATGCATTGGAACTATCACTATAGCCAACAAAGATGCATTTTTGGATCTTATCATCAAACTTCTTCCTTTTCTTATGAGGAATATGAGCATAGGCATCACATCCAAATATTCTCAAATGGCCCACATAGTGCGTCCTTCCACTCCATGCTTCTTTAGGTGTTATTTCATGTAAGGCCTTTGTGTATGACCTATTAGTCAAGTATGCAGCAGTAAGAACAACTTCTCCCCAAAATGAGTTAGGTAATATAGCAGCATGTAATATTGATTTTACCCTATTTGTGATTGCTTTATTCATCCTCTCAGCAACTCCATTTTGTTGCGGGGTATAAGGGGTTGTGAATTACCTCCTTATCCCATGATACTTACAAAAATTAAAGAATTCATTGGAGACATATTCTCCACCATTATCTGATCTTAAGGTGGAGATTTGATAGCCACTTTCTCTTTCAACAAGTGCGATGAATTCTTTGAACTTATCAAGGGCTTGCCACTTATTGAATTAGGTAGATCCATACATTTCTAATGTAATCATCAATTAAAGTGATGTAGTATTTAGCCCCAGTATAATATTGAACAGACATTGGCCCACAAATGTCTGAATGAACCAATTTCAAAGGTCTATTGGATCTCCATGCCTTTCCTGTTTCAAATGGTTGCCTATGGTGTTTGGTTATTACACATGGATCACAAAAAAATTTTGACTCCTTAAGATGTGGAAGTCCTTTAACTAATCAGTTTTTAGCCATCATTTGAAGATTATTAAAATTTAAATGTCCCAATATTTCATGCCACATGTACTCCAAAGAGAAAGTTGTTGTATGCAAAGATGTTTGTGTTATAGATTTTGTAAGGAGGTAGTAAACACCATCATTTTTCACTCCCATGGCCTTGACATTGCCATTGGGTTCCTTAATGTAGCATTTGTCTTTTTGAAAATAGATATTATAGCCCTTATCTGTAAGTTGTCCAATAGAAAGAAGACACCTTTTAAGACTAGACACATACAAAACATCTCGCTAGGGAATATTATTACCATCATGCAAAGTAAGTGGTGCCTCCCCAAAATATTCAATGGGTAGAGCACTTTCATCACCAAAAGTAATGAATTGATTTGATGTAGGCTGAACCTTGGTCGACCAATCTTGCCTTCCTGTCATGTGCTTTGCTGCTCCAGAATCAATATACCAACATTCTTTATCTTTAACGTTAACTTGGTTGGCTGCATACAATGTGTTCAAATTATTATTTTGTGGTTCTCCCTATTCACTTTGCCTTTTATAGCAATTAGCAAAATTATGATTCTATTTTCCACAATATTCACACCCTTGTTGATTGCTGTTTTGACCCCCTTGAGGTCTTGTTTGCCATCTTGGCTGTTGTTGGTACTGCTGCTAATGTGGTTGCTGATGGTACTGTTGATTTGGTTGTTGCTGGTACTATTGCTGACGTGGTTACTGCTAGTACTGTATGTATCTCTGATTTTTTCTACCCCTTTGATTCTTATTATGTTGATTTTGACCCTTGTTTTGTTTAGGCTGTAAAGTTGCCTTGGTGGCAAAAGCTACTGATGTGGCTTCAATTTCTTCATCTTTGATTAGGGCTTGCTCATGTTTCTTAAGTAGGATCTCAATATCATAAAGTGTGGAATTCATTGTTTTACCACTCAAGTCTAACATGGTAGCATAGGAGTGAAACTTTGAAGGAAGACCATGCAAAATTATTGGAATTAACTCATTATCATCTAGGGTTTTACCAGCAGCTAAGAAATCATTCTTAATAGACTTCACTTCCATAAGATAATTGGTAAGTGAGCCTTTCATACATAGATTGTGCAATTTTTATTTGAGATACAAAATATTATCTTGACTTGGCCTATCAAACAATCTATTGAGAGCATCCCATGCTTGTTTAGGTGTTTTTGTAGCCCTTACAGTTTCTCTACATTTAATTCCTGTAGCTAGCTTGATTGGACTTAAAGCTATATTGGAATTCTTCTCAAATTGTGCTTTTTCTTTAGGTTCTGTAGGTGCAGTGAGTGGGTCTTCATTATCCTGTTTATCTTTCACAAAGTTCCACATGTCATTCATCATTAATATTGATTCCATATCATACTTCCAATTTGCAAAAGTTTGTGCTCCTTCAAGTTTCTTTGTAAGTCCACTTAATAGATTTGTAGTAGCCATGATTTAGAAAAGGATCAAAAGAAAAAGGGAGCTCAACAAAGGATGAAGTGAGAATGACAAATGCCAAATTAGAGCCCTCAAAAAAATCTAGGGTACACCACTGAAGATCCAGAGGAAGGTTCGCCTAGTTTTTCTACTTTGAATATTCAAGTGATTCCAACAGTGGGAGGGTTAAGTTGAACATAAGTGCCTTTTTATATCCAAAGAGAGTAAGAATTAGAAATTTTCCAGACCTTTATACCAAACTTTTCAATATACCCGCCCTTACGTGAGGGAGACTATAAGCATTTGACCAGTTGATACGTGGAACATAGGTGATTCTGAAAGGGAATAACCTACCAGACCTTTATACCAAACTACTCAATATACCGGATCTTACGTGAGGGAGACTATAAGTATTTGAGCAATTGATACATGGAACATAGGCAGTTATAAAAATGTGATGCTTGCTTTTTGTAGAATTGTTACAATAGATGTGCCAATGTATTATTGCTTTATAAGAATTTGCCTGTATATGTTTGCTTGCTTATATATGGCTTAGTGTCAAGTGTGTATGAAATGAAACTACACTTGATTAAAATTATAAACCCCAAAGTCATGCAAGGGTAATAGCAAGCATAAAATGTAGACAAAGCCCAAATAGAAGATGCAAACAACAAACACATAGTGGCCAAGAGAGTGCCACAAAATGTCTCCACAAGCAAGAGGCAAGGGGCCCTAAATCACCCCTTGAGTTGATTATTGTATTAGGAAATATGGCTCAAGAATAGTCCCAAATATACCTTGAAGTGTGATACAATTTCAATGCCACCAATGATGATAATGCCTCCAATTTTCCAAATATAATGAATAACTTGGCTTAATGTCCCCCCAATGACTTAAAATTGAGATTTCCACAATTTTGCCAAATATTTTGTTAAGGAGTGTCGGGTACTACCGAAAATGAACTCCAAATTAAAATGTCAACTTCAAACTTAAATTTAGCATATTAAATGATTTCAAAACTAAAAATAAATTGCACCAATGGATTCCTCTCAAAAAATCCTTTCCAACGACTATATATAAGGCTATAGTCAGTTATAATTTGACCCTTTATTTTAAGAAAATACAACAAGACTTCTTAGAGGTAAAAAACAAGACAAATTGCCCTCTACAAATTTGAAATTTGAAATTTGAAATTTTGGCTTGAAACTATTTCGAAGGAAAAATTTTGAATGACCGAGCGAAAATTTTTGGAGGGAATGACTGAAAATTTTGCAATCTAGCTTATTGTTACCTACTACAGCTTTAGATGTTTCTCAATCTAACAATTGGCAACTGATGTGCCTTAACAAAAAAACTGCTACAAATAGCCAACTTTGAGCAGCTATAACTTGCTCAATACATTACCGAATTAAGCAAGTGAGTACTTCATGTTGTAGTACTTCTCAAAATATATATGATGGTGCAAAAGCATCAGGAAAAGGACTGCTAAAAAAATTAATAAAATTTTTTCCGTTTCGGAAAAAATCGCGCAGGGAAAAAAATAGCGACAACAATCCATCCTCAAACAACCATATCTTGCTCATTTCTTATCAGATTTTTGTGTGCGAGTACTTGATTTTATAGTACTCCTCATGATATACGTGCTGGTGTACTTAGATTATGAAGATGACTGCTCTAAAAAAAATTCACTGCTACAAAATGTGACGTTTTTTTTTTAAATGTGCCTTCACCCTGCAAAAAAAAAAAAACAGTCCCACACTGCCAGAATCACAAAAACTCTTAAAAAATTCTCTCTGTTTCTCATTCACAGGATCAACTTAGCAAGTGAAGAGGATACTTCGGAGAAAAAATTCAATCCTAAAATTTGAGGCTTGTCCTCGGATGGCGAGGATTGTCCTCTAAAATAGGGAAACTAAAAAACCAAAAAAAATAGGGAGCTTCTGGTTTTTGATCCACTCAATGAGTGGAGAGCATACTCCCTGACTCCATATCCCATAGGTGGATCTCACCGCTCTGATACCAGATGTTGGGACTAAAAAATAAGACACACTTTATTTACAAGTTATCTTACAATATATAAGCATCAAGATTAGGAGGGAGATATGACAAGTGTCATAAGCTCCACTCCAAGTATCTTTCAGAAGACATCACTCCAAATCAAACTGAAGACAGAGACAAGTGGCAGAAGACAAATGTCAACCAAGTGGCAGAAGACAAATGTCAACCTGTCAATTATAGGCATAGTGCACATTATAACAATAATAATATTATAACAGAATCCAATGTTTACTTTCCTCCTTCTCCTCATTCCTCACCTTCTTTAATTTTATCACATTGAAGTTAGTGACGCCACACCAACCCTTTTAAAAATATTTATAGATGATATTCACCAACAATGACAACCCTCAAATCCTTAAAATTGGAAAAAAAAATCATCCAAAGAACAAAAATGTTTCATCACCCTTATGATTGAATACAAACAAGTCTTTGCATAAAGACATGTCTATCCTTGATCCTAATCTAGTGATTCAAAATCTTACTTTGGATACAAATGCCAAACCAGTTAAACAAAAGCTGAAGAAAATTCATCCTACCATTGCACTCATGGTCAAAGAAGAATTACAAAAGCTTTTATACATGGGATTTATTCAACCAATTTATTATCTAGAATGGATTTCAAACATGGTGCTCATTGGCAAGACAAACGAGGAGATACACATTTACAAAAAAATTTATGACCTAAACAACGCATATTCGAAGGATGAATTTCCTCTTCCTAACATTGATAAGCTCATGGAATTCACCTTTGGCCATAAAATATTGTCCTTTATGGATTATTTTTTAGAATACAATCAACTTCGTGTCAATCATTATGACCAACACAAGAAAACCTTTACAACTCCTTGGGGGACATTTTGTTACAAAGCCATTTTGTTCAGTCTCAAGAATATAGAAGCTCCATACCAACATGCCATGACTTACATCTTCCATGATTATATGTATAAAATTATTGAAGACTATGTGGAAGATATTTTTGGCTAAATCCAAAACTTGTCATGAGCACATTGATGTATTGTGTAAATTTTTTGACCAGTTACTTGAGCATAATGTGAGACTCAACCCTAAAAAGTTTATCTTTGGTGTCACTTCAAGAAAACCTTTAAGTTTCTTAGTCTTCAAAAGAGGCATCTAAGTGGACCCCAATAAATTCAAGGCTATCATCAAAACATCACCCCCTACGACCCTCAAAGAACTTCACAGCTTGCAAGGAAAAATTCAAGTGATCTATTTTTTGGTAAATAAAAATCTTCATTAATTATCGGGTTTTGCAGGTTAACCCAAAACCTATTATAATATCTAGCCTTCTGCTAAGATTGTAGATCCTAGTCATCCTTGAAAATTTCTTACCAAAAATTGTGTTGAATCCCCTACAACACCTTACTAACAAAGCACACCCATACCTAAATATAACTGTAAACATTACTTACATTGACAGGAATTGATGTTTAGAACTTTGCACTTGTGAAACCTGTTGCTTGCCCATTTCCTATTCTCTGTTAGAATCTTCCAAGGCTTACACCATGTTGCCTTCATTTCCAATTTGGTATGATTTAGAGGGAAACCCCATAGTTATTACCAGCTCAATGGGGAAATAACACCCATTCATCTTTCTCCTTAACGGGTAGGTTTATTTTCATGACTAATAATGTTTCCACTTCACATGGCACACCTTGTGTCAATGTCACCAAACTACCAACATCAAAACCTATGTTGGCTAATTTGTCAGCTGACCTATTGGCCTCACGATACACGTGATGAGCCCTCTTGTTCTGTCTTGCTACAAAAAGGATCCTCACTTCATGGATGACTCCCTCGATTCTCCATGGAGGTTTTTTTCCATTGGTTAATAGGTTGATGATGTTCATAGAATCACCTTCAATCATCAAGTTACCTTGAGTTGCTTGGGCTACTTGCAACCCTATCCAAAGGGCTCTAGCTTTTGCTTCGTTATTAGTTCTAATTCCCAATGGTTCAGCGAAGGCCTTGACCAGATTTCCTTGATGATCCCTGATTATTCCTCTAGATCTAGCTCTTCTCGGGTTCTCCTTGGCTACACCATCAAAATTTAGTTTAAACCAACCCTGGGGGTGGCTCCCAAGAAATCCCATTTTTGGGATTGGGCAAAGGAATGGAAGGTTTGTCCTCAATACCTAAGGCTCGAGCTAATTGTTTTTCTTGGGGAAGAATTGAGTGGTTCTCATCCACTAAGGTGCTAAGGTTTTCTTTCACAAAGATAATTATCTTGTTGAGGATGGTTTTTGGGTTGTGAATGGTATCCTTAAAGGCTCTATGGTTCCTTTCTATACAAATCTGCTAGAGAAAATGATGCCAACAGATTTTCCATAGGTACTTAAGTTTTAGGCTAACAAAGGGTTGAGGCCATTGATGGAACACTTCGGATATAAGAGCAGGATTAACCCACGAGATCCTAAAGGCTTGGAAAAGTTCATCTAGGATGGACTCCGCTACCGGACACTCCAGAAACAAGTGTTTGGTTGTCTCCCATTCTGCCCTGCACATGTAGCAATGGTTAGCAATAACCATACCTTTGGATAACATATTTTCCATAGTGAGGATTTTTCCTTGAATCACCAGCCATGAAAAAAAGGATATTTTACGAATTAAGCCTTTGATCCAAACCAAACTCGGTTGAAATTGTTGACCTTCCACATTGAGAAGAAAATTATAGGCAGACTTAACTATGAAGTCACCACTTTCAGTCTCAACCCAAACAATGTTATCTTCATCCTCTCTAGAGGGAATAATTTGTTGAGTTAAAATGTTATAAATCTCTTCAGACTTCGCTTCAAAACCCTATACTCTAATGTTTTTCCACCTATTGATATTTATATCCTGCCACATATAATTTGCAACCTTCTTCCCAATATGTTGCTCCATATGCTCTTGAATCCTATCCAAATGAGGATTCTAGGATAACTCCTCAGCTCTCACCCATCGATCCTTCCAAAAGTCTATTGTTTGCCCATTTCCTAGAATCCATCTAAGACCTTTCTTGACAAGATCCCTACTCATGAGGATTGCCTTCCAAAAAGCAGATCCCCTGCTTGCTAAGTTGTCATTAAGTAAGTTCACACCTTGGAGGTATTTCCTCATAACTATAGCAGTCCATTCATTATCGACCTTAGTCAATAATCGCCACGCTTGTTTGGCTAGCAGAGCTGTATTGAGATGAGCAACTCTCCTCAATCCTAACCCCCCATCAGCTTTAGGTTTGCAAACCTTGTTCCAACCTACTAAATGGATCCTTTTATTTTCCTCAGTCCCTGACAAGAGAAATTTTTTTTGAAGCTGCTCAATTTTGTGATACACTTTGCTAGGAGCTCTGAAGACTGATAGGAAGTAAATGGGTATACTTTGAAGTGAAGCCATAGTAAATCTGCTTTCCCTACTTGAGATAACAGATGTCCTTTCCAACCTACTAGCTTTTTTTGGATCCTCTTCAGAACTATGTTCCACATTGATCCTTCAGGTTTCCTCGTAAATAGGGGAAGACCTAATTAGGAGGTGGGAAGGGATGCAATCTGACATTCCATGATCCTTGCTATGCTGTTTTTCCTAGGAATGGGGGTATTGATGAAATAAAGTTTACTCTTATAAAAATTCACTTTTTGTCCAGTCACTTCTTCATACATTATGAGAATATTTTTAATCCTTCTTGCCTCAACCACAGAAGCCAAAGTTAGTAGCAATGTATCATCAACAAATTGCTGATGTGTCACCGAGGTAGTTAGTGACATGGCCTTGATACCTGATATGAGTCCAGCTACCGCTGCTACCTTAATGGTTCTTCCCAAGGCCTCAGCTACAATTATGAACAACATAGGACTTATGGGATCTCCTTGTCTTAGACCACATTTGCTTTGAAAAAAACATGTAGTAGACCCATTAACCAAAACTGAAAAATAAGGCTTAGAAATACACTCTCTTATTAACTTGACCCATTTCATGTTGAAGCCAAATTTTAATAAAACTGCCTCTAGGAATTCCCAATTTATCCTGTCATAAGCTTTGTTCATGTCTAACTTTAAAGCCATGACTGATTTTTTGGTCTGAGCAGCTGTATGAAGAGCCTCATGAATAGTAATAACTCCATCTAAGATTGATCTTCCTTGTATAGAACTTCCTTGACTTGGATCAATGATAACCGGTAGAACTTTCTTAAAACAGTTGGCTAAAACTTTGGACATAATTTTATAGGATATATTACACAGGCTAACCGCCCTAAAGTCAACCATAGTATTGGGGTTGGGGCCTTTAGGGATCAAAGAAATGAAAGTTGAATTGAAACCCCTTGGAATATGATTTGAACTTTGGAACTCCTTGATTGCAGCAATAACTTCTGCTCCAACAATATCCCAACAAACTTGGAAAAATCACGGTGAAAACCCATCCGACCCAGGAGCTTTGTCAGGATCCATGTTAAACAAAGCCTCCTTGATCTCTTCATCTAAAAAATCTGTTGTAAGAGACTCGTTAATCATTTCATCAATGAGTTGTGGAATGAATTGAAGGAGAGAGTCCTTTGCTTGGGCATTACAGACCCGTTCTTCACCCAATAATGAACTGAAAAAATTAACAGCATCGTCCCTGATCTCCTGAATATTTTGAGTTGAGGATCCATCCACCTTAGTTAAATTTCTAATATTATTGTTGCTTCTATTGCTCAATGTGGTAACATGGAATTTTTTTAAATTAGAGTCCCCTTCCTTTAGCCATAATGCCCTTGATTTATGCCTCCAATACATCTCTTCACAAGCTAAAATATTATAAAACTCACAAAGGGTTTCCTTCTCTTCAGTCCTTGTCGCCTCATCATAGGTTCCATTTTGGATTTTGATTTCTATTATTCTCAGTTTTTCCCCCACTGCTCTCTTATTCTCAAAAATATTTCCAAAGACTTCTTTATTCCATATTCTAAGGTTGTTTTTCACCATCTTAAGTTTTTGAGATAGTTTGAAGGAAGCACTTCTATAGATAGGTTGTTGCCACCATTCCTCTATTCCTTTCTTGAAGTTCGGATGTTTAACCCACATTGATAGAAATCTGAATGGCTTTTTAAAGGAGTTAGCCTAAAATGCCTCCCATAGAATAATATTATGGTCTGAAGCACATTTAGGAAGGGCTTGTAACATTGAATCACCAAACATTGTTGTAGCTTCCTTGGATAAAAAAAACCTGTCCAACATTTCTTGAATCAACTGACTTCCTATCCTCTTGTTACTCCATGTAAATTTTGCTCCTTTTAGTCTTACATCCATCAATTCATTTGTGTTAATGAATTCATTGAAGTCCTCCATGCTCCTTGAGGGTAACCTAGATCCTCCCTTCTTATTATATGGGTAAAGGAGGGTATTGAAATCTCCCCCAATCACCCAAGGAATGTCTTTAAAAGCTTAGCTCAAATGCCCCAAAATATCCCACAGTTTAGACCGCCCTTGGACAGAGGTGGGGGCATAAACATTTGACATAATCCAATTCTTATTAGTATCAAAATCATGAAATAATACACTTAAGACTCTTTCATTTGCCTAAATAATACTTCCTTCTACTTTAATAGGATCCCATAAGATCATGAGGCCCCCAGATGCTCCTCTCGCCTATTGAAAGGCCACTTCCCCTTGCTTCCAAATACTTCTAGCTATAAGTGCTGATTGTGCCGCATCTGTTTTGGTTTCTTGAAGAAAAATAATAGTAGGATTCCAATCCTTCCTTATAGACTTCACCATCCTTTGTTTTGGTGGGCCGTTTAGGCCTCTCACATTCCATGAGGGAACCTTCATTTATACTGTTTGATATTTTTTCCCTGCACCCTTCCCTGATCCAAATGAGGTTTGTCAATTTTTCTATTATCCTAGCCAAGAATAGCTTTCTATAACAACATTCTTTGCTTTCTATTTGCAATTTCTTCATTGATTCTCATTCTATAATGCTCTGTTGTAGATATTATGCCTTTCTTTCTTTCACTTCCATAATCTATCCGAGGCTTGGTAGTGCTTCTAGTCTATTTTGGACTGAAATGAGGGGGCATATACTATGATAGTCTAGGGCTTGAACCTTCTTCCTCATTTTGGGGGTTTTCAATTCCCTCTTCATCCTCAACCTTGTTTTGGTTCACCTCTCCTATCTGGTTCCTAAACAGGGGGCTTTCCTTCAAGGAACCTTTTACTGTTGGGCTCGTATGATAAGGGATAATTTTCTCCACTACCAGATTAGGAGCTACATTCCTGGCTCTTGTTTCCACAACTTCGACTCTTGACTCTATTTTTTCCATGTTTAAATTGAAATGACCTAGAAATTTTTCTTCATTTTGAGTATAGCTTTTGGGGCTTTTTGTCATAGCTGTGGATGGTTCCAATTTGGATGGGGAGTCTAGGGTTTCAAGAAACTTGACACTGATGGTATCATCCTTAATATTTTCTTTTTCAACTTCTAGATTTTCTAGGATATCAAACATGTTCAAGATGGGATCTTTATTACATACCTTATGATTTTTGCCTCCCTAATTATGTTGCTTTCCTTTCTCCTAGATTTTTGTCGGTTCTATGTTGGCTTGGTTAGCATGGTTATTCTTAACTTGTCTGTATCCTTCCAAGTTAAGACGCGGTCCTTGAAACTTTGGGATCCCTATCCCATTAGCTTTCCCCAGAAAACCTTCGCTCATGGCTTCCTTGTTTGCAGTTATTGTCAGACATTGGGCTTGAAGGTGGCCTTGGGTTTTGCACACGCTACAAAATATCGGCTTGTTCTCATACTCCATAGGTTGAATCCTTAGAAACTCTCCATATGCTAGTTCCACCTAAGAAGGTAGATCAGAATCCAAGTTTGCATTTACACAAATCCTGGCATGCGTCAGTCTAGTCCTTGCTCGGGTTGAATGGTCTATTGCCACGATATCTCCTATCATCTTTTCTATGCCACTAAGCCAGTACTCATTAAAAAACTGTGCTGGGAGGTTTGGTAAGTGGACCCAAATGGGTGCTATGTTAATTTTTTGCTTCTCAGGGTTGAAATCCTCCCCCCACTTCCTCAGAAAGAGGCTATGCCTTCCTAGAAACTAGGGTCCTCCTGTCAACATGCGCTCTGCATCATATTTGTTGTTGAGTCTTATCATAAAAAAACCTCTTGACATGGCTATGATTTCTAAGCTTCCTAAAGTTTTCCACTTTGTTGCGACCCATGAGCGAATAGTCTCAATGTTCGGCCTTCCTCCCAAAAACTTGCCAACTAAGGATGATGCCTCCATATCCAATAATATTTCTAGAATCTCCATTGGCACTTTTAACCTGTTATTGTTTGGTATTACGGGTGGTAGTTCACTGACTAGCTCCTTATTTTTCCTTTTAGCATTTCCAAAAAGGTTGGGCCCTTGTTGCCAGATCCCGAACCCCAGTGGGACCCTTTGTCTGAGGGTTTATTTGCAGGATCTATACCTTTAGCCTTTTCGAACTGAGATGATAGGGAATCCTTTTCCTTTCTAGCTACAACATTCTACCCTGCCTCTAGATCTTCTCCTTTCGTTGGTTCAAAATTCTTGCCTGTCATTTTTGCTCCTCCTCCGCTTCCTTCGCTTCCTCCATCGCTCCTCATCTCTCCCAATCCTCCGCTTCCTCCACTTCCTCCACCGCTTCCTCTGCTTCCTCCAAAAAAAAATATGATAGCCTTTTTGTCAATCACTCAATTATCAGATAAATGCAAGTCATTTAACCATATTTTTCAAAAAGGGGATGCATTAATGGACCATAGAGGTTATGAGATTTTTAGTAACTTTAAGCATTACCTTGCTTCCCCACCAGTTTTATAATCACCTTGACCAAACATTCCATTTCATTTGTATATTTTCTATCAATTTCTCTCTAGGGACTATGTTGGATCAAAAAAATAATACCAATCAAGAAAAGATCATTTATTACATCAATCACATGTTGGTGAGTTACGAAGCCAAATACGCATATGTGGAGAAGCTATACCTTGTTATCATCTTCACAACAAAAAAGCTTTGCCACTATATACTAAATCATATAATATATGTCATTGCCATAGAAAATCCCTTGCATTACATGATGAGTCACACTTTCACCAATAGTCGCACTACCAAATGGATAATGCTTTTAACAAAATTTAATCTTGAATTCATAAGTCAAAAATCCATAAAGGGTTAGGTTATTTCCAACCAACTTGGTAAAGCTTCCCTTCAAGATGATAAACCACTTATCATCGAGCTTCTAGATGATTCTGTATTCAGTACTAAAGAGCTCGAAGAGCACATCGAACCTAAGGATGAAGTTGAGCTTGCCCTTTTATTTGATGGTTGTAAGTGCAAATAGGGGTAAGGTATTATAATTGTTTTCTTCATGCCTAAATGGGTTCCTATCCCTTTTCCATTTAAGATCAACTTCATTTGTACTAACAATAACATAGAGTATGAAGCCTTGACTGCTATCGCCATGCACATGAAGCATATCAAAATCATGGATGAATCCCTCCTTATCATTAATCAAGTTAAGAGGGTCTATTGTAATTCAAGTGATATTTTATAATTGAAACAAATTTCATATTGCAATATCATATTTTCTTCTCTTTTGATTCATTTACATTATTATGGTGCAATATCTTGTGCCACAATTTTATTCTAATGAGGCATGTGAAACTCTTGGATAAGGTAATTTTTATTCACATTGGGCGTATAGAGTTTGATACATATTTTATTGGCTAATGAATTGCTAGTTATTTTTGTAAATCATTCCTTTTATTTCAAATGTGATTATAGATACATTAATTAATCCAAGGGGAGTGGCAATGGATGGCCATCGGTTCATGTCCATGAACATTTTTATTTATGGAGTGGTTATACTATGGCTTTGTTTTATAGATCTAGATTGATTTCTAGTGCATGAAATGGTTCTAAACTAGCTAATGTAGATACCCTTACCCTCCAATTATTTTTTACATATAAACATATAAAAATATCTTTCCTAGAATGAAAAGTATTAAAGCTTCATTCACTCAAAGTGCCAAGTGAAATTCAATTGGTATACGTAGAGTATAAGTAGAAGATTTAGATTGAAAAATTATTAGTTATGTATATTGAAGTTGAGTGTGTCATATGTTAGTGCACAAAAATATTGAGGGATTTGAAATATTCAAATATCAATATTTTTAGCAATAGCATTGGCTATATAAAGGGAAAAACTTTCGACGGTCATATCTCGACCGTACAAAAGCATTTCAAGATTATACTTAAAATCACATAGTTTTTCAAGATATTTGCATTGCTACTAGCTTAACTATCTTGTTTTTATCTATGAGAGCATAAAATAATACTGGAATGAGATGAACCAATTTTATAGATTCACATTTGAAATGAAAAAATATTCTTCATTGAGTATTATGATCAAGGATTTTCTCCATGGTAAAGGAATATGATGATATCTTTTATGGGACTAAACCATTATTATATTAATAAAAAATCAAAATTATTTAAGTAAACAGTAAATGAGCTCTTAGTATTAATGCCTTGTACATGGAAAAATAGTTAGAAAATGATCTCATTAATAATTTGGATATTGTTAACTTGTTGAATATATTCAAGTCACTCTTTGACAAGGGTAAAACCACAAATTAGTAGATTGAAATCAAGGTATCCTATTAATTACATCAATATGATTCTTAAAAATATATCCTATTTGTAGATTAATCATTTCAAAAAATTACAAAAATATATTAAAAAAATAGTGGGAAACCAAGGTATCCTATTAATTACATCAATATGATTCTCGTAATGATATATTTGTTAACCTTGGTCAAGTTGTCATATTATTTTATATGTTTTAGATGTATTCTATAACTCATATTTTTCTTTGCGTGATACTGGTTATACTGGTTTTAGTTACCACATGTTACATTGAATTTAATATTTTTAAATTACTTATATAAGATTGAAATAGTTTTTTCTTTTCGCTTAAAAAAATTAAGGTTTTATATTAAGCAAATATGAAATTAGATTCTTTATATGCCTCTTAAATATTTCTTCATAACTTTAAAAGTGACATAAAAAGCAGGTCAAGAGCTATATATCTCCAATAGACTAAGTTCTATCCTAGGCACCTTCCCATATTATCAACCCTTATCCTTTAAAATATTGAATTTTAATTTTTTTAAAAAGTTGCTATAACCATCTTTGTTAAGAAATATACAAACATGTCAAATTGGAAAGTAGTATTTCATTATTAGCATCACAATTATTAAATATGTATTATAGAATTTAGATTTACATGTTTTAGATGGAATGGATTAATCCTCCCAAGTAGAAATATGAGCTAGTTGTTATAAATAGTCCTCTCTAAATTTTTTTACTAGGCACGTACCTAGTTCAATCAATAGCCCCTCCCTTGAGAGTTCATATATTTTCGTATTCACTTCTTGATAAATATACCTAAATGTAAAATTTTGTGATCCATAGCTTAATATATTTGAGATCCTATGGGTTGTGCTGTAGAGCCACTTTTCCCATCCTCAAAATACCAAGCATCTAGTTTATTACCACCTGTGAATCTCCATAAATTTGGATTTTGTGTATGATTTTTTTATTCTGCCAATTGAACCAACAATTTAAGTGCCATTATTATTGGAACCCTCTCCTAGTTGAGCCTTAAATTTTAAGCAATGAGAGTTAGTTATATACAATAATCCTCCTACCCCACAAACTCTACGTACCCCATAGCTAGCCCCATCAAAAAATCCCTAGGGCCCTCATTTATTGATTTTCTCAAAGATGATTTGTTTGATTACCTTTGTTGCTGCCAAAACCTTATAATTATTAAAACTTTCAATGATTTGGGAGGAGACCTAACAAGTAGGCTTCTCCTAATCCTAAAATATTCTTGCATTTTTTTATATCCATACTTCCCATGACATGAACATTGGAAGAGTTATAAACCTTTGTATGACATGTTTTAGGCTGCTCCTCCGATGTACATACGATACAAGTTCGGTGGCACTTTATTTTATACGAAGTGTTTTAGACGTTGGGCATTTACTGAAATACGCAAAATTTGGTCATTAGTGCCCATTAATTCGAACATGTTGCAATTGCATTTTGTAATGATTTGTAAGGTCCACACTAGAATAAGTCAAACTTTTCGTATTTTTTTTAAAGTATTGTTTTGTGTTCGTCTCAATTGAGCAGTAAGTCATCAATTTGAAGTATCATGATGAATCTTTGTTATTGAACCATCTTGGTGTTTCCAAAAGCAGTTATAAGCTTTTTTTCTAGAAATAGTAATTCTATCATCCGGGCCTCAATCAACTTTATGTTTGGTTATTCTCCTTTGTCTATTAAATTTATTGTTAGTAATTCTAGATGCAAGATTGCTTCTTTATCATAGACCAAGGAGTATGGTGAAGCCTTTAATATCTTCTTTACTATGATGCAATCTTCCCATAAGGCTTGATTAAGCATTAAATGCTAGTTCTTTTGATTTTCTTCAACAATCTTCTTGTTGATTCTCAACAAGTTCTTATTAGTAGACTGTGCTAGTCCATTCTCTTGCAGATAATAGTTGAAGGATATCTTTAAGTAAATGTCATATTTTCTTGTAAAATCTATAATCTTAGCACCTATGAAGCTAGTCCCATTGTCTATCATTATCATAGTCAAGATACCAAATCTTATTATCAACTTCTCTAAAAATTTATTCATGGTCTCTTAATCTATCATTTTTTGTTGCTACTACTTTTCACCGCTTAGTAACATAATCAGTCGTAGTTAGGATGAATTTGGGTTGATGAGTCCATTGAAGTCAAGACTCCATTGCTAGAAAGGCTCCTCTACAATGATCGATTATAGGGGAAACACCAAGTTTATTCCTTTGCCAATAAACCTGTGGCATTTCTCATAAAATTTAGCTATTTTGAATGCATATGTAAACATGAAAGGCAAATAATATCTAGCCTAAAGAATCTTAGTTGCATTAGTATATTTTGAATAGTGACCTACGAAGAAGCCAAAATGAAATTCATCTAGTACTTTTGTTGCTTGTTCTAGCTAGATGCATTGGAGAAGGACTTAATCAAAAAAATTCCTAAATAATTCTTCCAGTAAAAAAACATAGTTCAATTACTGTAATCTATATCTATGATGTTGGTAAGCACTTAATCCTTTCAAATATCTACCTATCTAAAAGTATTTGATCAATTTGATAACCCACTATGCTTTATTTGTGCATTCCTCATTCATGAACTCTACTTCAAGGTCATCTTCTAAGCACAAGTTGTGTTTTAGCTTGATCATAGAAGGTAGTTATTCACATAGAGCTCTTCCTCTTACCAACTTTGTCAACTGGATCTCAATGTTGTATTCTTGTATCTTGGTAATCCACCTAGATCTTTTTCCTTTCAATTCTCCATCAAGTATAAAATTTCTAATATCTGGGTACACTACATAGACAATATCTTACTTTGAGACAAGTTGTTTCTAATCTTATTGAACAATTTCATAAGAGCAAACACTTATTTCTCTATGAAGTTATAGTTATTTTAGATAATCATGGAGTGTTTAGCTAAAAAAAGGATATTGGATGCTCCTCCTAATTATATTTTTGAGTTAGTACTACAACATAGCTATCTTTATAAAAACAAAATATAGAATGAAGTCCTTTCTATAGTCTTGGTTTACTAAAATTTAAGCTTGTGTTATAACATATTTGATTTGTTCAAAATATTTTCTCCTTTTTGGGATCTATGTAAATATTGCATCCTTCTTTAGAAGCCTTGCCATAGGCTTGACTATCTGCACAAATTCAAGCATACAATTTTGGATAAAATTGATCTTCTTGAAGGACTATAGAGTTTTTTTATTGAGGGGAAGTAAAAATACTGAAATAGCTTTAATCTGATCTAAGATCAATAACTAATCCCTATTTGGACATGATGTGTCCTAGTAGGTTGCCTTTATGCATGACGGATATTGACTTCTTAGGGTTGAGTGACACTCCAAACTCCTGGTATTTCTAAAAAAAAAATTTAGATGATCTAAATATTGTTGCTTATAGTTGGAAAAAATTGTCATGTCATCTAGGTAGATGAGGATTATTTTGCTAACTAGCTCACCGAAGGTAAAATCTAAAGCTCACTGAAAAGTTGTTCTGGCATTGAATAATTCAAAGGGTATTCTTTGATATACAAAAGTTCTCCATTTGGTGAAGAAGGCTATCTTGTATTAATTTTCATCTGTCATTCAAATTTCATTATATCTATTTTACTTCCTATTTCATGCATTTTCCTCTGTAGACACCAAAACAACACCAATCCGATTATGTGACTGCAAACACTGATCGCATTGACACACACAGCCCCAAGGGCAGCCCCCTAGAGGTTAAACAGTGGTCCTAACCACTCTCACAGTAGTTTTGGAAGGTCAGAGATCAATTTGGCACCTTCAGGCACTTTGCTCAATATCCGTTCCACCCTGGAATGAATTCAAACTAGGATTCGCCCCACCCAGGGACGAATTCTAGATTCGCTCCAGGGTGGGGCGAATTGCAGGTTTGACGGGCAAAAAGTCAAATCTTGACAAATGGCAGCTCAGATCCGCCACTCAACGCTTCCTTCATCGCATGGGAGTATGGGTGAGCATTTTCGAGCGTTAGAGGCAATTACAAGGGCAGTCATGAAGTCCCTATTCAGGGAGGAATCTCCTTCCCCCTGGGAAGGCATGATTGCCAAGTGGCGCCTCTGCATGCCCATTTCAAGAGACCTCCAGGTCTATAAATTGGTGAGTTTCCTCACCCCAAAATATAGAGAGAAGGAGCATTTTAGAGCAACGAAGTGCTGTCATTTTATTGTCATACCTCACACCTTTTGGATTTGCGCCTTTCACATCCTTGATCTCCTTTAGAGGGGAGGTCATTGGGTGACTATTGGGAGGACGAATCTTGAGCCCAAAACCCGAAATTTGGCCACAATATCCCACCAAATTTTCCGAAAATACCACACAAGAGGTTTTGGACCCATCCCAAGTGGATTGGTGCCAAAATCAGGCCTCAAACGGTGGGCGGCCTGCCCCATGGGCGCCCCCTCCCACACTGCCACAGTCCTAATCGCCCCCCTTCGGAGCGATGGGAATTCCATGGTAGACTTGCTTTCTTTCATTTTTGCATTCAATTCTATGATGCTTAGATAGGTTTTCATTTAAATTTCGTCTCATTTTGAACAATTTTGATCATATTTCTATCTTTGCTCGCTTCTACTAATCTACAGGTAGCATCATCAAATTCCCATTGATGGAGGCCAAATTGGGAAAATATGACCATCTGGGTCTTCCCAAAATGCCCCCAATTAGCTAACCCCAAGTTTGCAGGTCTTTTGGAGCTTCCTAGGTAGGACATTTGGGACAGTACCTTTTCGGCATTTTGTTGCAGGTGAATTCGTCCCGCCCTAGAGCGAATTCAAATCGGCGAGGAATTTCCTGACTATTCTTTTTGTAGGGCCTTCCTGGTGGTGTCTTGATGCCCCTATAAAATTTTTAGAGCTTTTGGATTCATTTTAGTCATAGTTTAATTCATTTTTCTTATTCACTTATCGTAGGCTTGGGGATTGCATGCTTTGTTTTATCCGTAGGTGCTACTGACTATTTCTTGTTCCTTTGAGCATAGGGTCTGGACATCGGAGGAGCAGCAAGGAATCAAGACTCATCAATGCAAGCGGTGGTGACATTTGGTCCACCCATTTTACATGTGGGCACGTGGAAGAAGGAAAGGCACCCATGGATGTAACAAGAACGCATACTTAAACGCTCCTAGCCCTTGGAAGGGGAGGATGCGCATTGTAACCGAGTTGTGAAACATATCAATAAAAAGGGCTGTCTTCTTTATTCACATTTGTTTCATTTTGATTCACTCATGCTTTTCCCTCTTTTCATGCACTTTCAAATTCCTAGGATTTAGCGCTAAGTTCGGTTCTGTTTGCATCGCATCTTCACTTTCCTTTTTGCTTCCGTATCCTCATGCTTTTAGTGGCGATCATGGTGGGACCTTGTCCTCTATTTTTAATATCAGATATCTGATCCAAACTTGGTTGTTTTTGCTTGTAGGTACCAAGTTTTCATACGTTGACTGTTGTTCGTTCCATCAGGAGGCGAATACAGAGTTGTAATTCGTCTTACCCAGGGATGAATGGGAATTCGCCCCACCCTGTGATGAATACAGTCCTATAATTCATTCCCCCTCGGGATGAATTCCAGTCTATGAAGTTTTCGGGCAGAAACTCAGAACCGACAGATTTGGGCAGAGAAGAGGTAAGAGTCCTGAACTTTTCCTGTCATTCTCTGTTATTATTTTTCTATTTTTTTGGTTTCTTTTTGCATGCTTAGGAAAGGTTTGCTGCATGTTTATTTTGTTTCATGCAAAATAAAAATAACCCCACACACCACGTGGCAAATTAAACACCAAGGAGCTGGTCGTAAAACCCCAGCCCTTGATCAAGACCAACGGTGGATTTCATCACCACCTTGGCTTGAATTTTGCATTCATAAACCCCGATCGCTACTGTTGCTAGACGTAAATCCTGACGAAAGCTGACCGAGTGTAGTTGGGGTGATTCCCAGCACACGAGGATAAGTCTTCTATGGTAGGTGTCATAAACAGGGTGATTCCCCTTTCGTACCGCCTACGTTCCACGTACCATCTGCTCTCACGTACCTATAGTTTCCCTCACGTAAGGGCGGGTATATAGAGAGGTTGGTATATCGGCCTTGCAATGGTATATCGAAGGGGCGACCAATTTTGGGAGTCATAAGAGCCCTCATTTTGCATTTAAACATTCTTTACAAAACCTTCAAAAAAAAAAAACAAAAAAACAAAACACACTAAACCAGGTTTAGGACACACTTTTAATCTTTAAACGAGATAATCACTGCTTTGTGTGTGTGTGTGCTCTTTTCTATTTAGTGTAGCATAAAAAAATCATAAAAAGAGATAAAAATCTATTTAGCTTGTAGAAAAACAACACCATGGTGTACACCCGTAGCCAAGCCCAATCAAGGGCAGAAGCTATGAAAAGTGTACAAGGGGGGACAAGTCGCCTCCGCTATAGCCCTAAGGACTTGGTCATACCGCCTTGGCGGCCTGACCCACAAGAGAGTCCGCATCATTCCATGTCAAGATGGAACTATAGGGACACCCCTTTGGGGGACACGCCCATTCATCATAGCCCCTTTCAGGAGGAGTCCTTACACGTGGCGCTCAACATAGACAAGAAAGCTCCCTTAGAAGCTCGATATGAGTGGCCACCGCATGATGAAGTGCTAGAGTGGCATAGTGTCCATGAGGAGAGGCCACATGATTATGGCATCCCTCCTTTGCCCCCCATCACTGTTAGAGCCAATAGACAAAACCCAGAGCACAGGGCTCTTCAAGCAGGGCGAGCCAACTCTGCCCACCCCTTTCACACATACGAAAGGGAGCACGAGGAAGACCATTACATTCCTCGAGAGCAATGTACAACATGGGAGCCATGCACTTCCGCACCCGCTATGTACCATGGTCACCCACTGAGGCCAGAGCCTCGGGTAAATGCCACCAACCTCGATAGAGGGAAGCGACCCATTGAGATCTCGGATCATCGCGATCGAGGTAAATGCATAGGAGAGGCATCCAGGCCTCCAAGGCTCAAGATGGCGGAACAAATTGACCTGGCAATCGCCAGACATGCCACCCACCAAGCGTAGATCACGCGGCTTGAGCAAGACCAACAGCAGCTAGAGCATCTATACCGCCTTAGCAAGGAGCGCATTCAGCGCCAAACAGATGAGCTGCTCCATAACCCAGTGCCTGAGAGGGTTCCAACCCCTCGCACCCAAAGAGTGGAACCATATGAGAGGCATAATCCCTTGGTGCGAGATAGGTCTCCGTGACCTTATCAAGTGTTGCCTCCGAGACCCCCTAGACCTGAGCGGGAGGCCACTCCCCGGAACAACGATGGGTACCCTCCATGGGGACCCACCCAGGGTCATAGGTCTCATCCAGAGACTCCTCAGGAAGCTTACGAGGAGTATGAACAAGAAGAAGAGCGGGCCGAAATGCCCTACCAAGGCGGAGGGGTTGCTATCCGGCCACCCCCCATAGGCCTCAAGTCTCCCACAACCCACAATGGGAGCAAACTAAAGAGGAAGAGATTAAATCTTTCGATGCATACAAAGCGCTGCTAGAGCATTTGGAGTCTGTGGAAACCAAAGCTTCTAGGCCCCAAAAGCCCACGTTACGCCAACTCCGTAGTCATCCTGTGCATCCGTCAGTGCCTGCACCCCCTTACCCCGAACACTTTAAGCTCGCCTCAGTTGGCAATATTTAAGGGTGAGGAGGATGCCCAAGAGCATGTGACCAGATTCTTGAGCCAATGTTTTGGCATTCAGGACAATGATGCGTTGTTGCTAAGGACATTTATAACCACATTCACGGGCCCTGCCTCGGATTGGTTCACTCAATTGCCGAAGCACAACATCAGTAACTTGGATCAGTTAGTGGATGCGTTCCTCGAATGCTTCGCCTTTAACACCAAGAAGAAGGCATCACTAAGTGACCTGGCCAGCCTCGAGCAAGTATGAGGAAGAAACCATGGCGGCCTACGGGAATCGATGGAGGACTCTACTTTCCAAGCTACCCTACCTCCCTCCTATGTCCGACCTTACACAAATGTTCTCACGAAGTTGTTTGAGATCGATCTCTAGTGCTATTGCAGCTGCAGCAATATGCCACCTTAGAGGAAGCTCTGCACAAGCCAGAATCATCGAAGAGATCAAGATACAGGATGGCGAGATTGCCAAACCTAAGAAGAAAGAATGGAACAAGAACACAAAAATAGGGACTACGCAACAGAAACCCGCTGCGGTCAATCAAGTTGCTATAAATGTCCCTAAGCTTGCACAAGAAATACAGCCTCAAAAGGCTAACTATCGAGGCATTGCCTCCTAATAATTATGAAAGAGAAAACCAGAAGCAGGAGCAAAATCAGCAGCGTCACCCTAGGCGATAGTACACACCTTATACGGAGTCTAGGGACTCCCTATTTGACCGCTTGTCAGTGGCGAACTTGATCAACCTTCCAGAGATTCAAACCATAGACCCCAATGCTCCCAAGCCTAAGGGGTATAGGGAGGACTTGTATTGTAGGTTCCACAGGCGGAGGGGACATGACCTGAATGCATGTTGGAAGTTCAAAGGATTGATACAAGACCTGATTGACAATAAGACGTTGGCAGTGGACAACCCCGTAGCGCCAAACAACCAGTAGATGGGAGTTTTCAAAGACCCCTTGCCTGCCCATGAGGCACAGGAAAAACCCCTTCAAGTCAATGAGGTGCAACAGAATTGCCCCATGCAAGGGTATGTAGGAATGATAAGCATAGTGACTAGGAACAAGAGATACCCAGGAGTTGCCCCCGAGGCAGCCACAAGAGAGGTTCCATCGACGTCACAACCTCAACAACACCCTATGCAACTACCTCCGCCTAGACCCACGGCCATGATTCGGACCAAACTCACGTAGAGTTTGAGGACCACGTCGGCTAGGCTCTCCATATACGAGCTTATACAACAATCAACACCCCATCGGGAGGCTCTAATGGAGATATTGAAAGCCATCGAGTTGCAGCCCCACGAAGCGAATTCCTTCAACAACTTCGTGGGACATGTCAAACGATGCACGGAGCCACTCATCACCTTTCGAGAGGATGAAGTTAAATCAGTTGTCCGATGACATGGCAGATCCACCCCTGCACGTTATCGCATGGGTCAATGGGATCCCGTATAAGAGGGTGTTGGTAGACACTGGCTCATCCAATAACATCATTACCACAACGGCATTGAAACATCTGAAGTTGCTAGCCTCTCACATCACGGCTTCCACCTATACACTACGAGCATTCAATGATGCGATATGCTCGACAGTTGGCACAATTGTCCTACCCATTCAAGTAGGACAAAAGATGATACCTACATTGTGCCATATTTTGGAAGGCGAGATGGCTTATAACATCTTGCTAGGGCGGCCATGGATCAGGGACATGAAGTGTGTCCCTTCGATAGCTCATCAGTGTTTGAAGTATACATTTGAAGGGGAAGTACATGTAGTCCCGACGGACTTAGAACCCTTCAAATATTGCAATGCGGTGCAGTTGATGCCGCAATCGACCCTTCCATCGATGCACTTGGATTTTTAGTTAAATCCATCTAGACAGGGTCCGATTCCGCAAGCACCACTGGTGATAAATCCATCAAAACCCCAGCCAGGTACATCTTCATCGTCCGGTCCTTCACCAACAATGCCACCTATCATGGCTAAATAGAAGGACAAAGGGAAGCAAACCCTGGAAGAGGCTCAACCCCTAGAAGAGGTGCTGCCAATAGTATCAACCATCTCTACCGAAGAGATGCCTAGCAAGATGGAAGTTGAGGCTCCTAGTTCACCCAACATGGAGTGGACTCAGGAAGAGCTTCCGTTCCCTCCCCCTCAATCACCAACAATCACTGTTGAAATGGCCAATACGGGCCTAGGGGAGTATCTCGTGTGGAATGTTGTAGCAACGACCATGCTAGAGTCCATGCAAGACATGGGGAGACCTCGCCTCCCCATCGGTACAATTGTTCCTTTAGGCTACCCACCAAACCAGACAAACTTTGTGTATGGGGGCCTTGATCATGGTACTGGGCCATGCATCCAAGAGGACGAAGATGAAGAGCCCTTTGCAGAAGATGTCAACTATCTGTCTAACCCGAACTTCGCTCTGAGATATCTTGGCCAATGCAATTGGCATGGATATGGGCTAGGCAGGTATGAGCAAGGAGTGCATGTCCTTTGCCAACCAAGATACCAAATGCCTTATGACAAGTCGGAGTAGGGTTCAACCACCCCCTGCCCTTGGACATCTTGGTGGAGAACATGCAAGGCCTAGGGATAGGCAACAAGGGTGGATTGGCATCAGATCCTTATGCCAACCCGAACACAACGTATACATTGGGAGATTACCTCCCATGGTCAACAACCACCCTTGTTAACCTCAATAACCCTTCTCCTTTGCTAGAGAGAGGCGAAATCTTGAGGATCTTTGAAGGACAAATCAGAATATGAACCAGCATCATATGACCCCTTCGAATCAGATAGTGATCACTCACAAGTGATCCCCATGAATGACTGTCAAGAGAGCCTCTTGACAATGTTCCCTCTAGAGGCTCCAATCGAGCCAATGCCGCGTCAAGAGAATCAGGTCCCCCCACGGAGAGTGGAACAACCACAATGGGGCCAGATTAATTTTCTCGAGCAGGATGAGCCTGTAATGCCTCAAATAGTTGTCGAAGCCAACGAGGGCTTTTGGATCTCCGATAGTGATTACGAAGATGAAACAAAAATGACATATCTTAATCACATGCGGTAGATGCCGCAACCATACCCCTTGGAGATTAATGACATATTTGAATAGATGGGCATAGTGCCAGGGCACGAGTGGTACGTAGACCCAGCGGGGTGGGACCAAGTGTTGGATCCGCCGCTCCAGGTATACGAAGAGCACCTTCCACTCCGAGACCCTAGGGTGATATCAGTGCCGAGGGCAGACCCTATCCTCCTATCAGCACATAGGGCCGATCCATTCATGCCAATACCTCTAGAGCCAGATCCGGAGCACAGAGAACATCCAGAGTGTTCGAGTCATCACACCCATGGTAATGGAGACCAAAATCATTTCATCAACATGATCTCCATTGACTTAACCGCCCCCATCCACAATCCGACCGACCCAGCACGGTCATTGCATCTAGACATAGATGCCATTGACTGGGATCACGTCAATTCACCTCCATCCCCATCAGAGTATTGGCCTTTCGGTAAAATGCTTCATTTTACCCCAAGGACAACTCAGGATATCTTTCATGCTGAAGAGGAACCCGAGGTTCCCAACGCAGATTTAAACTCAGCAAATGATATCCATTTGATCCCAACTCCACATCAGTTGGAGGATGGATCCCACATGTCGATCGAGGAGACGACTGACGTAGACATCGGCTTGGATCCAATGAATCCATAGATCATCAAGCTGGGGGTAAGCTTATCCCCTGAAGAGCAAGCCGACTACATTGCCCTTCTCAAAGAGAAGAAGGAGGTTTTTGCATGGTCATACAGAGACATGCCGGGGCTAGATCCGTAGCTAGTCATGCATAATCTAACGCTTGATCCGACAATCAAGCCAGTTAAGCAAAAACTACGTAAGATGCACCCAACAGTGGCCTTGATGGTCAAAGATGAATTGCAAAAGCTGTTGGATGCACAGTTTGTCATCTGCATGGATTATCCGCCATGGCTGTCCAACATGGTGCCCATCAAAAATCTCGACGGGAGGATTCGCATATGCACTAATTTTTGAGATCTAAACAAAGCGAGTCCTAAGGATGATTTCCCCTTGCCAAGCATCGACGCATTGGTAGATGCTACAGCAGGTCACGAAATGCTATCCCTCATGGATGGTTTCTCGGGATACAATCAAATTCGTATCAATCTCGAGGACCAACTAAAAATGGCGTTCACAATGCCTTGGGGGACATTTTGTTATAAGGTCATGCCCTTTGGCCTTAAAAATGCTGGCGCCACCTACCAACGTGCCATGACGTACATCTTCCATGATTACATGCATAAAACTTTGGAAGATTACATGGATGATTTGTTGGCCAAATCTCTTTTGCGCCCAGATCATCTCGATGACTTAAGCAAGATCCTCGATCGCCTCATGGAACATAAAGTCAGACTGAATCCCAAGAAGTGCGTATTTGGCGTCACATCTAGAAAACTCTTGGGTTTCATAGTCTCAAAGCGAGGCATCGAGGTGGACCCAAACAAAGTCAAGGCAATCCTTGAAATGGTTCCCCCAACTACCATTAAGCAGCTCAAAAGTCTACAGGGAAAGGTCACGTCAATCAAGCGCTTCATAGCGCAGCTATCTGACAAGTGCCGACCCATGAACAAATTATTGCACAAGGGGGTAGCATTTCACTAGGATGACGAGTGCCAGTCAGCCTTTGATGACATCAAACGATACTTGGCTTTGCCACCAGTATTGGCACCACCTAGACCAGGAGTGCCATTCTACTTATACATCTCAGCTACTGAGGTGGCACTGGGCGCCATGCTAGCCCAGAAGAATGAACTTCACAAAGAACAGGCTACTTACTATCTTAGCCGCACCCTGGTCAGTTATGAACTTAACTATGCATACGTCGAGAAACTCTGCTTGGCAGTGGTGTTTGCTACCAAAAATCTATGCCACTACATGCTGAGCAACACTACGTATGTTGTGTCTAAGGAGAATCCATTATGGTACATGATGAGTCATACTTATCATAGTAGCCGCACGGCGAAATGGATCATGTTGTTGACGAAATTTGACATAGAGTTTATTGGACAGAAATCCATCAAAGGACAGGTCATAGCCGATCAACTAGCAGAGGCTCCTCTCGAAGATGATCAGCCTCTGGTCATAGAACTACCCGATGATGGGGTCTTCCATGTCTCAGAATCACCAGATTCTGATGAGCCTGAGTCACAGGCCGACATAACCCTATTTTTTGATGGTTCTAAATGTGAGCAAGGTGGTGGCACGGGAATTGTATTCTTCACACCGCAAGGGGCTCCAATGCCTCTGTCCTTTAAATTAGACTTCCCATGCACCAACAATAATGCAGAATATGAAGCCTTGCTCATAGGTCTTCAGACAACAATCACCATGAACATCAAACGACTGAACATCTTTGGTGATTCACTGTTAATTGTCAACCAAGTCAAAGGGGTATTCCAATGCAAATGCCCAGTTCTACAGGCCTACAAAGCCCTTGTGGACAAATTCTTGGCAAAGCTTGAGTGGTACGACATCGAGGCACTCCCTCGGTCATCGAATCATTTTGTGGACACTATGGCCTCCTTGGGGTCACTAATCCCGCAAGACCTTTCTGGTGATATGACAACCATTCAAGTCAAAACACTATCGCAATCCACGATGGACCGTGCAAGTTCTAACTTGACGCCAGGAATCCACATGATCCAGATTGAACCATCCTCGGATAAGTTCTCTCGAATCCATGATCGTCTGAAACATGCCAACTGGGGGTCCTTGTTCTCCCCTACTCCCATTAATAGCAACACAACGCTATTCTTACAAGTTCTCTCCCGCTCAACGTTTGCTAGGGATGAACTTCAAGAGGGATTGGTTGTTCATACCATCGAGGCTTCTGATCAGCAGGATTGGTATTCACCCATAAGGGACTACCTCAAGTTAGGTAACCTCCCACTTGGATTGACGCATGCCACAAAATGAGCATTCAAGTAGAAAGTGGCAAAGTATGTCTTGTTAGGAGACATTTTGTACCATCGCAGCTATGAAGGAATCCTCCTTCGTTGCTTGGACCAGCAAGAGTCCACTTGGGCAATCGCCCAAGCGCACGATGGTACGTGCGGTGGCCACTTCAGTGGTATGGCCATCGCAAAGCGCATTCTTCGCATGGGCTATTATTGGCCATCTTTAGAGCGAGATTGTTGCGCATATGTAAGGAAGTGCATGAAGTGTCAACATCATGCTAATTTGATGCACGTACCTTCCCAGGCCTTGCAGACGATCCAGTCAGCTTGGCCATTTTTGTAGTGGGGCTTAGATCTAATCGGAAAGATCTCCCCTGCATCGTCAGGTCATCACACGTTTATCATAATGGCCATAGAGTATTTCACCAAGTGGGTGGAAGCAGTTTCGCTTACCTCTACGACAGGACCCCGCATTGTGGAGTTCATTTTGCATAACATCATATGTCATTTTGGTATTCCATCCAAAATAATCTCGGATAATGGGACGTCATTCAAGAACAAAGACGTGCGTGCTTTGACCACAAAGTACAAAATTCAGCATAGTTTTTTGACACCCTATTATCCGCAGGCAAATGGGCAAGCAGAGGCGTCAAACAAAATGCTAGTTGCCATCCTCAAAAAGATAGTCGCAGATAGTCATAAGGATTGGCACATCCAAATCCCACTTGCCCTATGGGCTTATCGCACTAGCATTCGGACGCCCACTAGGGCAACTCCATTTTCGCTCGTGTATGGCTCCGAGGCAGTCATGCCTCTCGAGTTGGAAATTCCTTCCCTACGCATATCAATGCAAGAGTTCATCGATGATGACACTGCATGGCAGGCCCGATTAGACCAGCTTACGTTGCTTGATGAATGATGCGTTAATGCTCTCGAGCATTTACGTATCTATCAAGAGCGACTTAAGAAAGCTTACAACATGAAAGTTCACCTGAGGGATTTTCAGGTTGGTGACTTGGTCTTAAAAGAGAACCAACAGAACTCTAGTTTGTCGTCCCATCTAAGGGACAAGTTCATAGCAAATTGGTTAGGTCCATATGTAATTGATAGTAAAATAGGACCTGGAACATACCGGCTAGCCTCTCTTGATGGAATCAAGGAACTAGAACCCTTGAACATCAATCATTTGCGACCATTCCATATCTAAAAGAGCCATATCCCAAACAAAATGCTCCAAGGATTCCTACAATCGCTTGGTCAATCCCAAAATGCTCCAAGGATTCCTACAATCTTGGTCAATCCCAAAATGCTCCAAGGATTCCTACAATCACTTGGTCAATCCCAAAATGCTCCAAGGATTCCTACAATCGCTTGGTCAATCCCAAAATGCTCCAAGGATTCCTACAATCGCTTGGTCAATCCCAAAATGCTCCAAGGATTCCTACAATCACTTGGTCAATCCCAAAATGCTCCAAGGATTCCTACAATCGCTTGGTCAATCTCAAAATGCCCCAAAGGTACCCATTACCGCTTGGTCAACCAAAAAGCTCCAAGGATTCCCACAATCACTTGGTCAAAAATAAGAAAATTCAAAAATAGTAAAATCATCAAAAATAACAAAAATTTGCATCTCATTTCCAGGCATACTCCAACTCATCACCACAATAAAAAGCTCTTTTCGCATCTCATCTTCATATTCACAAAAATATCAATCCATCAAAAACACAAAAATATGTAGCTGCATTAAGCATCACATCCATACATTGCATATTTGTGGTCATATAGGTCAAAGGCACCATAAACTGTAATTACTCCATTCTATAAGCAGTCCATCAAAAATAAATGCCATTCACTTCTTTTTTACCATACCAGAGTCAGTGGTCTTCTAATGTATCAAGAGTTTTCATCCTTCAGTCGTCATTTAGCTTTCTAGCCACGTACTGTACCAAGTCAGATAGATTTTACAAAGGTAGAGTTCTACTTGGATCACACCTTGTTACGTAGCATCCCAACACAAATTAAAACACATAAAAATTCCCAAGTTGTGTGAATGAAAGATGAAACCTGCACAGCAATCCAGGTCACCATAAGCGAAACGGTTATCTTGCTCATCCCCCTGTGCGAATGACCCCAAGAATGCTGAGAGTTGGCAAAAGGACAAGCATCTTCCCTACCCAATTCCCCAAGAATCCCAAGTTCTCAAAAAGTTGCAAACATCAAAATTTTGCAAAAAGTCAAAACTCCAAAAATTTGACATCACCACCAAAGTGCATACATCAAAAGGCACATACAATAGTGATTCTCATCACTCAAAATTCAAATCCCTTGCTCAAAAGAAAAATAAAAAAATAAACAGTGATTTTTATCACTACAAAAGAGCAAGTATCCCAATACAATTGAAGAAAAGAAGGGAGTCGAACTTGAATCCCTGGAACTCTCAGCATTCCGACAGGTCATGAGGCAAACCTCAGTACCGGTTTGGTGGATAGCCTATCGGTCACTGGTGGTAAACCTCCCGCATGACGATATATCTGTCACATTAACTCATGTACAGATCAATGTTTGCATGTGGATGAGCTAGCTTATGGTATCCTAGATAGCACCGTAGATTAATCTGACTACATACAACAAAGGAGTTAGTGGAGCTAATTAGGTGATCCTCAGTATAGGTTTGGTTGACAGCCTATCTGGCACTGGCGGTATCCTGACAAATACCACATAAACGAACTCAATTGCACACACAGGGATGTGAAATAACTTGGTCAAAGACAAGTCCGATTCATACCTTGTCCAAAAGTCTTGTAAGATAAAGTACAGTCATGGCTAGTTAGTTAAAACCGTCTGAGTCTCAGAAAACCTTAGCTACATTCTAAACCAACTGCGCTATCTTTCATCCTCGCATTGCCATCAACAATCGCCAAAAACCACAAAGGTCTAAACAGTCTATGGTGCTCTCGCCAAACAACACAAATTCAATTCATCCATTACATTTGCATATCCTAAAATTTAGAAACATTTGCATTTATCATAACATATGCATCCATCAAAATAAATTAACATGCATACATCCATACTCATCACTCATCATGCATAAAATCAAATCATCACTCGCATAAACAAAATAAAGTCATCTATATATATCATCAAAAATGCCCATAGGCTACAATGAACTGGTCCTGTGACCCCGCAACAAAATCCAAAAGCTCAAAAACCCCCAAGCCTAGGGCATCGGCCACCATGATCATGCAGGATCGGTGCGATGGGAACTACCCCCCATGGTGTGGGTCCTATGAGACCCCTCAAGGTGGCTACTGCTAGCCCCCGCATCATGCCTACTCGCCCCCCTCATCCAGTCGCCTGCATCGAGAGGATGCTGATTGCTCAGTCTCGCTCCCTCTCGAGCGGCGTGATGATCCACCTCCACTGAATGTAGGGACCCACCCACCAAGGTGGCTAATCTCTGCCTCCAGCTCCAACCGCTACCGCACCAAGTCCATCTCCCACTGGCGATACGTAGCCAAGTTCTCATCACGTTGCGCCAAAGCCCTATCCCTCTCCGCCAGCTACGTCCATAGGAGATCCCTCTCCCGTGCAACATCAGTACCCCCATCCTACCGATGGTAGGCAGCCAATGCATTCTCCCACTCTACCAGCTACATGCGTAGGAGATCCCTCTCCCATAGCGCGTCCCCTAGCTCCTCATCGCGCCTCCATAGTAGCCCCTCCAATCATGCAATCTCGGCATGTAACCCAGACTCCATGTCCTCTGAATCCGCCTGAGGCATGGGCATCTCTAGAACAGTAGCCTACTCTGGCTCCCACTGCTCCGTGATGTCCTACATCTCCGGCTGATCCGAAACCCCAAAATCCACATCCTCATCCTCCACCTCCACCATGTCTGCATCCTCCTACAGAGCTCCCCAATCATCTCCTGGTGCCTCGACACCCTCCCCACCTATTTTTGCTACCTCCTGCCTCCCAGTGGCCCCTCTCCTCGCCATCACCGTAGTACCCACCATTGGTCATACTCTACGGTAGTCTCGATGTCATCCACATCTGGGACGTCGATCACTACATCTGAATCCTCGCCTAGTGGCACGATGACCGGTCGATCCAGAGTCCTCTCGTCCCCCTGATGTCGATAGACCACGGGCTCACCAGGAAACCCCTGGTGCACCCCAAACTATCATGTCACCCGACTGTAAGGGAAGAACTCATGCTCGGTCCCATGCCACCCAATCAGCCACCGCTCCCTACGTACCCATCGGAGCCACTCTCCAGCCTTCGACCAGGCTGGACAGTCTCGATAGGGGCACCAGAACACCTCCCCTAGAGTAAGCCAAGCGAAGGCATCGACATAGTGCCCTATGACACCTGCCCACCATCGACTCTATCCCTGCTCCTCAGACCACCGCCACAGAACCACATAGCCTATATCCTTATCCTCCATCTCCATTCGAGTCATCCATGGTAACCCTGCTGGCCTCTCCATCGCTATGTGTTGCCAAGCCCAGCTCTGCAATAGATAGCTAGCTAATCCCCTTTCACCTCTAGTAGTGGACCTCGTACAACTCACCATAGAGCTATGCCAGTAGCGTCTGTCCCCACCTCATGATCAGCGGTGCCTCCGTCGGGCACTCCACCAGTCGATAGACCACATCCAGTAGGTTCCACGAGAACCTCGCACCTAACGAGTCAGGTAGCAACATGTTGGAAATGAGGCCCATGAGTACTGCGTGCCTCACTCCCAACACCCCCCTCTCAAGCCACCATCGGACCAAAATCCTACCAATCTGGCAGTCACCCTCTGCCCTCTCCACTGGGCTCTCCACACCTAGCTCCTCCCCATGCCCGAAGCAGCATGTCAACACTACTGTCCGCTGATCTCGCGACGTCGTACGGATCGACAGTCCATCTATTGGAATCCGTAGAATTCGATAGACATCCTCCAATGTCACTGTCATCTCCCCTATTGGGAGATGGAAGGTGTTGGTCCGGGGATCCCATAGGTTGATCAGGGCCATCAGATAGGCCCGATCCCCGACCACAGGCTCCAGCCGAGTCACCTGCTTGAGCCCAAGGGCATCAAGCCACTCCCAGTCAGCTACAGTTAGCGCCCCCATGCTTCAGCAAAAGCAGTAGGCACACGATACCGGCTCTTCACAACCTGCAAAAAACAACACAAAAACATTAAAATCATGAAAAACTGTACAACAATAATATGAATATACAACACTGCCTACCAATGTACAACTCAAAAACAACAAAATTCACAAAAATTAAAAAAAAAAAAACAAAATAAAAAAAAAAAAGTTTGTTTAGGGTTTGTACTCTAAGTAAAAAAAAAAAAAAAAAAAAACAAAAAAAAAAAAAAAAAAAAAACTTAGGGTTTGTTACTCTAAGTTTAAAACTGACAACAACATAAAAACACAAAAACATTTTTTAACTATAGTTGTCAGTCTTAGGGTTTCGTATTCTAAGTTTAAAATTGACAAAGTCCGCACAAACAAAACAAAATTAAAATAATAGTTTTTAACCTAGGGTTTTCACCTACGTTTTAAAACTGACAAGTTCAACCTAAAAAACTAGGGTTTTACGTTCCGTTTATCCTAGGGTTTTAGTTTAGCAAAATCAAAATTTTTCCTAGGGTTTACTTTAGTGTAAAGCGAAAAGTAAATTTCTGTTCCATTTTAAAAAGAAAAATAAAATTTCAACCTAGGTTTAAACTACGTTTTCCGTTCAGTTTTAAGCTAAGTCTTGGTTTGTGTTCAGCTCAGTTTTAGGGTTTCAATTTTAATTTTGGAGAACAACATAACAAAGAAAAATAAACAAATCACTTGCAGTTTTAAAACATATAACAAACAAAAGCAATAACGCTAAGGAGCACTTACTGGTCTCGCTTCGGCTCCGTCGCTCGATCTGGTCTATGCACTCATGATGTCAGGAGAAATTCGGTAGTGCTTCGCTTCGCAGAATTAACCTCCTCCTCCTCAAAGCTCCAAATCGTAAGAAAATTCGAATGCAAATGAGCCCAAACCCTAGTTTTGGCCTTTAAATAGGCTTTTTGAGCTTATATTCGTTCCTCCCTGGGATGAGCACTCTGGTTAGCGCTCGTCCCACCCTAGGATGAATACTAAACTGGTATTCGTCCCACCCCGGAATGAATTCAGGGCAAAAATTTCAAAAACAACAAAAAATTGAACAAAAATGCACCAAAACAGCTAATAAACTTGCCCGATGAAAGTGCTTTTGCACTTGACATCCCGGGCATGCAAAATAGATGTTGGGGCTACAAATTGTCACTATCCTACTCCCTAAGAAGGCCACCATGGCCAGACCGCTCCACGGGAAGACGGATTTTTGACAATTTTAGCTCCAAAAAGCGTCACCAAAAGGGTTAACACCCACCAAAAATAGGTCTAAATGTCGAGAAACTGCACACACGTTCAACGATAAGCATCTGAAGGCACCTTTGCACCAGTCATCTTGGGTCAAGCGACTCGTCGCTTTTCTCATGCAGGTCATTCCCTCATCGATTCGTCGCTTGAGGGGGTAGTCACACTTAGTCGCCAATCAACAAATACACACCCAATTAAGGAAAACGACATGCATTCAAAGAATCATTGACAAAGACAATCACGCTCCTGCTTGGGGCAGTAAACAAGCAATAATCACAAGCTGATCAAATCACTTGGCATTTCGTGAATCATGAACTCAAGGTTCTCACAGATAAAAGGTTGCGCCCTTTGCCTATTCATGACTGATCAATGTCCAAGATCAAGTAACACCTCACCGAAAAAGGTTAACACTTGAATTAAGTTCCTTCACTCATCAGAAGCAAGGATTCAAGAATGCATGCCCTTTCCATACTTGGGGCATCAAAAGTTGGTTAGGTTACTGAGAAACCCTAATCATTAGTGCTTTGGTTATCTATTTTTGCTCGACGCTGCGCCATGCACAACGCATCCCAAAAAGGGGCATCTATAGACACCAAAATAGCACCAATCCGATTATGTGACTGCAAACACTGATCGCATTGACACACACAGCCCCAAGGGCAGCCCCCAGAGGTTAAACAAGTGGTCCTAACCACTCTCACAATAGTTTTGGAAGGTCAGAGATCAATTTGGCACCTTCAGGCACTTTGCTCAATATCCGTTCCACCCTGGAACGAATTCAAACTGGGATTCGCCCCACCCAGGGATGAATTCTAGATTCGCTCCAGGGTGGGGCGAATTGCAGGTTTGATGGGAAAAAAGTCAAATCTTGACAAATGGCAGCTCAGATCCACCACTTAATGCTTCCTTCATCGCATGGGAGTATGGGTGAGCGTTTTCGAGCGTTAGAGGCAATTACAAGGGCAGTCATGAAGTCCCTATTCAGGGAGGAATCTCCTTCCCCCTGGGAAGGCATGATTGCCAAGTGGCACCTCTGCATGCCCATTTCAAGAGACCTCCAGGTCTATAAATTGGTGAGTTTCCTCACCCCAAAATATAGAGAGAAGGAGCATTTTAGAGCAATGAAGTGCTATCATTTTATTGTCATACCTCACACCTTTTGGATTTGCGCCTTTCACATCCTTGATCTCCTTTAGAGGGGAGGTCATTGGGTGACTATTGGGAGGATGAATCTTGAGCCCAAAACCCGACATTTGGCCACAATATCCCACCAAATTTTTTGACAATACCACACAAGAGGTTTTGGACCCATCCCAAGTGGATTGGTGCCGAAATCAGGCCTCAAACGATGGGCGGCCTGCCCCATGGGCGCCCCCTCCCACACTGCCACAGTCCTAATCGCCCCCTTCGGAGTGATGGGAATTCCATGGTAGACTTGCTTTCTTTCATTTTTGCATTCAATTCTATGATGCTTAGATAGGTTGTCATTTAAATTTCGTCTCGTTTTGAACAATTTTGATCATATTTCTATCTTTGCTCGCTTCTACTAATCTACAGGTAGCATCATCAAATTCCCATTGATGGAGGCCAAATTGGGAAAATATGACCATCTGGGTCTTCCCAAAATGCCCCCAATTAGCTAACCCCAAGTTTGTAGGTCTTTTGGAGCTTCCTAGGTAGGACATTTGGGACAATACCTTTTCGGCATTTTGTTGCAGGTGAATTCGTCCCGCCTCGGAGCGAATTCAAATCGACGAGGAATTTCTTGATTGTTCTTTTTGTAGGGCCTTCCTGGTGGTGTCTTGATGCCCCTATCAAATTTTTAGAGCTTTTGGATTCATTTTAGTCATAGTTTAATTCATTTTTCTTATTCACTTATCGTAGGCTTGGGGATTGCATGCTTTGTTTTATCCGCAGGTGCTACTGACTATTTCTTGTTCCTTTGAGCATAGGGTCTGGACATCGGAGGAGCAGCAAGGAATCGAGACTCATCAACGCAAGCGGCGGCGACATTTGGTCCGCCCATTTTACATGTGGGCACGCGAAAGAAGGAAAGGCACCCATGGATGTAACAAGAACGCATACTTAAACGCTCCTAGCCCTTGGAAGGGGAGGATGCGCATTGTAACCGAGTTGTGAAACATATCAATAAAAAGGGCTGTCTTCTTTATTCACATTTGTTTCGTTTCGATTCGCTCATGCTTTTCCCTCTTTTCATGCACTTTCAAATTCCTAGGATTTAGCGCTAAGTTCGGTTCTGTTTGCATCGCATCTTCGCTTTCCTTTTTTGCTTCCGTATCCTCGTGCTTTCATTCCATTATTTACCTTGCTAGTACTTTTATTTCCATTGTGAAGGCATTAATCTATACTTTAGACACCAAAATCTAGCCACTTGTCATCCATTTGTGTCCTCTAATAACAAACACCCATTATACATATACAAACATATATATATATATATATATATAATAAAAAATATATATATATATATATATATATATATTTATATAAAGTAATCCTGACCATTTCTCAGATTTAATATCCATCCTTCCTCATGTTTTAATCTCGACCACTCATTATGTGTCGTCAAAACCTTAACATGTTCTAGGGTAGATTAAGAGGAATACTTTTGACGAATCAAAGGCTTAATACCTAAAGATTCTTAGTCTCTAAGAATTCTTAATACTTAATCCTTTAAGCTCTCATTAACCCTTAATCGGTTGGGCACTAAGATTCCTAAGCTCTTATTTAATATTAAGCTCTTTCTATCCTAACCACTTCACCGCCAATTTCATCCCTCGGTATCATCATTTGCATCACCTATTTCTGCCACTGCCCATCTCGTACAAACTAGATTTGATTCTGTGATACTGTTCTCAACCCTCAAACACCCCCTAGAGCCACAAAAACACCTATGGGTATTTCTAGAACCTTTCTAGTGCATCTACTACCATCATAGAATGCCCTGGTGCATCTTATGCCATCACATAATACCTCTGTATGTTTCCCCTAGTAGATCTATAGTCCTAAAACCCTTGGGTATCCTCACAACCATCATTGATAGAAGCAAAAATCTCAAGTGATAAGGTAAATGATATTTAGTGTATTTTTTTTATATTCTTGCACTTCTGTTTTCAATTATATTTTGTAGCATCTAGGGTTTAGTTGTTTTTATCCTTATGAGAAGACACTTAAGGTATAGTACCTTCCTCATAAAAAAATAAGCTCCAAAGGCACCTAACACCTTTGGTCACATTTCATTTAAAAAAACACAAAAACAAAAAACAAATTCAAAAAAAAAAAAAAATCATTTGCATTGCATGTACATGGATTTTTTTTTTGTAACAACCCAAGCCTATGGTCTCACTTGGTTGACCTAAAAATATTATAAGCAACTAACAAAACATTTTTTTTGTAATTTTACTAAGCAGACCCGAAAGTTACTTTCCTAAGTTCTCAGATTTGTTTATATGTTCTCATGGTTTAGATCATCCAAGGACATTTTATTTGTTCATTATCTTCTTAGCAAAACCATAGTTAACCATGTTTGGGTCTAAGACTATTGTAGACAACCACCCAAGTGGATGAGATTGTCCATATCCCGTAGAGTAGCCCTTTAGTGAATTCAATTAGTCTCATTTATCATCCATATATACCGACATGAGGACTAAACCACAACCAGGGTTATCCTCTAGGGTCCATAACTCCTAGAGGGGAACACTTATATTCTCTACCTCAACATATTAAACTCTTGACCAACCAGTCGATGTGTTCTTTAGATTATATGAAATAGGTTAGTGTATTTATGCTTCCGTGACTAACTATTGATTCCTTAAACTGGATAGTTAGCACCATGTCAATACCTTGTCCTTGGACTTTATTTTCCAAACCTAGGATAACTCACATTAGTTTATCCCATGCCAAACTCTGAGGCTATTCTAGCTAATTTTACTGATTAAGGTTTTTATCATAGTGTTATTCGAGTTCAACCCGGATAAATGTGTCACATACCACCTCTCCGTATTGACCAACCAATTATCTTTCGACCACTTTCATCGGTCATCTGCGAACTCGAAACTTGTTGTCTGCATACTCGCCCCTCAATATTTTCTCAAACACTAGTATAAGGGATTAGAACCTAAGTCTTCTAATAGTTTCCTTAAGTTAAATCTATCATCTATCTCTTCATAATATAATATTACAAGATCTTAAGCATTCCTTTTATTTTCATACCATAAAAGATAGTCTATTTCTTTTAAAAGATGATAGGTTGTCTAAAACCAAACTACATGGTCACTAGAGTTAAAACATATTCTAAAAGAAGAGTTGCCAGCCATTTCTTTATAGGTTCAACTTCCAAAAATATGCAAGGATAAACCATAACGTTCACCAAATTTTCTATATTAAAATATATGCTTTCATTTTACACATTAAACGAGCTAAACAAACCATTTTAATAACAACAAGACCAACATCATACTTTGGATGTATTAAAGTTAATTATAGCATTAATAGGGTTTGTAACATCGGTTTAATTCTATATTTACCTTTCTTAAGGAACATGATATTACAAAATGTAGCAACCCATTGTAATTTATGTAAAAGACAATACTGCAACATTTAACTAGTTTAGACATAGGTTTCACCTAGCTCCATTATAAACATGCTTTACCATCAAAAGATTAGAAATGTTTTCATTTTATAACAACAAACTCAAAATATAATTATTTTCTCTTTATTTTTTATCATAACCTTTCCAAGATTAGTCAGGTTGATTTATTAATGTCTTACTAAGTATAATGCAATTCACAACGTATTAAATAAAATACAAACCCAAAAGTCATTATTATTGAATAGGGAAAAGAAGCTTTAATACACTTTAATTATAAATATTACATTCAACTTCACCAAGCTCACGAAGACACTTCAAGGATATTTCAGTCTTTTTTAAAATATAAACAACATTACATGTACTTCACTTTTTTTTCATAGAGACAAAGCCTTAAACTTTTACTGCTAAATAATCTCTTATTTTCCACCCTAAGGCTTGGACTGCCCAAAGGTACTTATCCACAAATAAATTGTACAGTCACCTATACCAAGGCTACAAAATATGTTTTCTTAACTGATGTTTTTCTTCTAGCGACATGGCAATAGTAAACATGATTCTTGCCTTGCACATCCTTGAATAAAATATGATCAGATTCGCCCAATGCAACTCCAATGATTTTTGAGAGAAAAAAAACTTGAATAGGGAAAACTTAGATGATGCTAGGGACAAGGCATGGCTCTCTAGATATGAATATGCAATATTCTATTATGCACACATGCAATTGCACTAGAAACACTTTAGAGAAATTCACCAATCTCCTTATCTGATATTTCTCTGAATTTTTAGAACATGTTTCCACAATAGATCTATTTAATTCATCAAGAGATACCTATGGTTTTAAAGAGATATAAATCTATGGTTTTTCTCTTTCATTCTATTTCATATGAGATACCATTCATACACTACACCCATCCCAACATCTCTTCTAAATACTATCACACTGTCACACAACAACATAACAAACTACTATTATTTACATTCAAAGTAGCACATAACATAGCAACATAACTAATCATGAAAATGAAGAATTTATCTATGTTTGTCGGTTCCTTATCAGAGCAACAAACTTATCAGCACTACATGCCCCTTACAACATGTGTTATATTTTTCTTTCTATATGGCAGAGATATTTCAACACTTTCATTGCTTCATTTACCTTCTACTTTCACGTTATATAGCAATGCAATTATAGTGAAGAGTTGTTTCGACATGGTAATAATTTACTAACTATTCCATAGTTTCTAATTACCATTTCTTACTATAACCATATAGCAATAGCACATAGCAACACAAAAATTCAATCAACTATATTTAATCATGATATGCACATTTACAAACCTAGTTCACACGCTTTCCAACCGAACTTGTTTGTTGATATTTCAGTCTCCCTCAGCTCTTTTTTCCATCCATATTCTACCATGTGACTCTCCAAAAACAAACCTTACCTTTTTGTTTTGTTCTTTTGCATCCCAAATGATATGCAAAAGTTATGTGAGTTGTTTTCCTTTTCTCCATGCATAATGCCAAGTTGTTGAGCTTCCACTTTTTCTTCATGCACACTCCAAGTAATTAACTAACCTTAAGCATAAATTCATTCACCACTTGGAGGTTTCAATACACATAGTTCTAACACTTCTAATTATTTCCTTAATATTTAATATGGAGCTATCTTCACAATAGTACGGACCAATTTATACACAAATTAAATAAAATATAATTAATATTATAGCCATTGTCCTATATTTTAAAGCAAAGTAACAATAGCATTTGTATAGGTTTCCCTACATGACAACCTACTACCATATTAATTCATATATCAAACATAAGATCATTTTTAAACAATATCCTCACACATTATTAGCAAGAAACCATACACACATGTTATTATTTAAGAAAATAGTGGCTCCCATCATCATCACTACCTAAAGAAACATTTCTCATTCCTTGCCAAACAAGCAATACTTGAATCAATTTAACCCAAGCAGAGATTCAATATGCAATGCACCTATATGACATGCAAGTGTGAGTTTCCATGTGCTCGTGAGTCAAATCATAACCTCCCTATCTCACATTTTTCTCCCGACTAGCTTCCTCTCATTGCCATCATATAATTATTTTGTGCTCGCAAACGTTTTTAGCAGTACCATGGTTCATAGGAAAAAGGTAAGTATATACATATTTTACTATCCTTCAAGAATCATGTGAGGAGGGTCGTTACATTTTTCCAATTGCATTTATTTGTGTTGCCTATTGTTGTTTAGTTTACCAGAGTTCTAGCATTAGTTATAGCAAACAGGATCCATCCATCCATATTTCACCTTGCCAAACACCATTTCCCACTTTAAGTTAACATTAATCCTATTCAATTATTCACCCTACTCCGTAATCCATATGATTTGGTAAAGCCAATTCTAATTGACATGATCCTTATTGATATGGACTGAATTTCCTCGCCTCCATACTTATTCAAATTTTTCCTTTCTAAGGAATTGTTAAGGGCTTCATCCAACTACATTTCTCTATCACCTCCATATTTGCCTTCACCTTAACCTTTGAATCTTGAGGTTTTCTAGGCAGACATAGAAGAGGTTGAGTCATAAGAGTTTGATAATTTTATTGATGACATTTATCTAATCTCAACACCCCATCAGCTTGAGTAAGGTTCTAACATATCCATTGAATATACCATTGATATGAACCTTAGTTTAGACGCAAAAAATCCCCAAATTATTAAATTTGGTAAAATTCTATCCATAGATGAAAAAGAGCAATTAATTGCTCTCCTCAAGAAGGACAAGGGTATTTTTGCATGGTCCTTCAAAGACATGCCTGATCTTAACCCTAACTTGGTTCACCACAATCTCATCTTTCATTCTGATGCTAAGCCAATCAAACAAAAACTTAGAAGGATGCATCCTACAATTACCCTCTTGGTCAAAGAAGAGCTTCAAAAGCTATTAGATGTGGGTTTCATTATTCACATTGACTATCTTGAGTGGATTTCAAACATGGTACTCGTTCATAAGCCTAAAGAGGCAATATGTGTTTGCATTGATTTTTGAGACCTTAACAAAGTGTATCCTGAGGATGATTTTCCTCTACCAAACAATGATACTCTTGTCGACACTTGCGCTGGTCATGAAATGATTTATCTAATGGATGGTTTTTTGGGATACAATCATATTAGGATCAATCTTGATGACCAACATAAAACAACATTCACTACATATTGGGGGACTTTTTATTACAATGTGATGCTCTTTGGCCTCAAAAACTTAGGTGTCACTTATCAACATGCCAAGACATACATCTTCCATGATTACATGCATGAGATCATTGGATATTATATGGATGATCCCTTGGAAAAATACAAAACTCAACAATAGCATATTGGTGTCTTGGAAAAAGTCTTTGATCAACTTCTAAAGCACAATGTAAGGTTGAACCCCAAAAAGTGTGTCTTTTGTGTTACCTTAGGAAAACTACTAGGATTCATTGTCTCCAAAAGAGGCATTGAGGTGGACCCAAATAAACTAAAGATCATTATGGAGATGCCTCCCCCAAAAAACTTAAAGGAATTGCATAGTTTACAAGGAAATATTCAATCTTTCCATTGTTTCATTGTACAACTTTCTAAAAAATGCAGGCCATTCAATCAGTTGCTACAAAGGGGGTGACATTTTCATGGATAGATGAATGTCCAAAATATTTTGATGATATCAAGCAATACTTGGCTTCTCCACCAGTCTTAACTCCTTCTCATCCATAGGTTCCCTTCCATATTTATGTTTCAGCAACAAAATTTGCATTAGGGACAATGCTTGCACAAAATAATGAAAATAATTGAGAGCAAGATATCTATTACATTAGTCGAACATTGGTAAGCTATGATACCAGATACACTTATATCGAAAAAATATTCTTAGCAGTAGTTTTTACCACTAATAAACTCAAACATTATATGCTTAGTCACACCACTTATGTCATAGCTCATGATAATCCTCTACGTTATATGATGTCTCACACTTACAATAACACATGCACCGCTAAATAGATAATGCTTCTCACTGAATTTGACCTTGAGTTTATTAGCCAAAAATATATTAAAAGTCAAGTCATATCTGATTAGATTGCAAAATCTCCACTTTTTAGTGATCAACCCTTGATTATTGAGCTCCCAAATTATTCAATATTCACTATTACTAAATAAGAAGAAGATGTCATTCCAGAGGAAGATGTTGATATCACACTATTCTTTGATGGTTCTAAGTACGAAAAATATCAAGGTGTTGGAGTCATGTTTCATACACCCCAAGGGATACCTATCCCATTATAATTCAAACTTGACATCCAATGCACAATCAACAACATAGACTATGAAGCCTTAATCTTAGATCTTCAAGCAACAATAGTTGTGGGTATAAAGTGTATTAGGATATTTGGTGATTCTCAACTTGTTTTTAGATAAATCAATGGAGAATACCAATGAAAAGAACCTACCATAAAGCTTTACCATGAAGTAACAATGAAATTGCTCACCAAATTTAATTGGTATGAAATTGATAGTTTACCACGTTCAAATAATAGATTTACAGATGCAAGGGCTTCTCTAGGGTCATTAATTTCAAATAAATCTGAAGGAGAGGTACAAGCACTCATTTTTGTAATGATCTCTAAATATTGAATTGTTCGTGTTGAATCTAAGGATGAGAAATATGTTTTCTTTATCCATTCGAAGACATATGAGCCTTGGTCAAACCAATAATATCCTTCCTCAAGTTTGGAACACTTCCATCAGATATGTCACGAACTGCTAAATACACATTCAAGAAAAATGTAGCTTGTTTTACTCTCTTGGGGGATGTGTTGTATAGACATGGTTATGATGGAGTTGTCCTTCATTGTATCAAGCCAACAGAGGCACAAAGAGTCATATTTGAAGCTCATGATGGTAGTTGTGGTGTTCATTTTAGTGGAATGACCATTGTAAAGTGTATTTTATGCATGGATTATTATTGGCCCACCATGGAACGTGACTATTGCACTTATATCAAGTATTGTAAGCAATGTCAAGAGCATGCTAATTTAACTCATGTGCCATCATAAGCATTACATCCTATTCAAAGCCTTTGGTCCTTTTCACAATGGGGTCTTGATTTGATTGGTAAAATCTTACCTCCTTCCTTGAGATAATATACATTCATTATCACAGCCACTTAATACTTCACAAAGTAGGTTGAGGCAATTCCTCTAACCAATATGATAGGACCTCAAATTGTGGAGTTCATTCTTCATCATATCATTTATCATTTTGGTATTCCCTCGAAAATCATCTCTAACAATGACAAGTATTTCAAGAATAAGGATATTTCAAGTATTTTGCAAGAAATATAATACCCAACACAGTTATTTGATTCCTTATTACCCACAAGCAAATGGACAACTTGAGACTACCAACATGACCTTAATTGCTAGTCTCAAGAAACTAGTCAAATAAAATCATAGAGATTGACATACTCAAATATCCTTGGAATTATGGGCTTATCGAACAAGCATCCAAACACCTACTAGGGCAACGCCATTTTCATTGGTATATGGAGCTGAATCAATCATATCTCTTGATCTTGAGATTCCCTCTTTATGAATTTTATTGCAGGAATTCATAGATGACGACACTACTAGACAAGCATATTTTTACCAACTCACACTTCTTGATGAAAGGCGTGTTAATTATTTAGAGAATTTACGAGTTTATCAAGACTGCCTAAAGTATGCTTACAAAGCCAAAGTTCATCTATGTGAAATCCAAGTAGGATATCTTGTTCTTAAAGAGAATCAACAAAACACCAATGTATTGTCGCATCCTCATGATAAATTCATGAATAATTGGTTACGTCCATACATTATCACTCGAAAAGTGGGTAAAGGAACTTATAGGATTTTTATTCTAGAGGGAGTTGAAGAGCCCGAATCACTTAACATCATCCACTTCAGTGCAAAAAAAATGGATGCATGCAAGGTGCCAGAAAAATGTGAGGACCGACATGGGAGGGGTGATTGGGAGACACGTGACGTTAGTGAACATGGGGAACATGTGGTGACTGGGTGGTAAGAGATGATGTGGATTAGATCAGGGTTATGCATAAGGGGTAATATTGAAAAAGTAATTATAAATTTAGGACGAATCAAGGTGAATCATGTATAAACTTTGGGGTGAATTTTTCAAAATTTTGCAAAAAATTTATCAAAATATGGTGAATTTTCAAAAAAATTGTATGTAAATTATAAAAAAATATGGGGGAACTTTTGACCTATTAAATCATACTAAAACTTCATAAAAATACCACAATTATATAGGGCTCAAAAATAGCTTTCCAACGAGTACAAATATGTCTATGTTTATATATAATGATGCCTAAAATTGTGAAATTATTGTTAGTCACCTTGTGAGAGTCACTTGTATCAGTCCCCTTATGACAGTTACCACATAGCGATTGTCACAATGTGACTGTCACATAGCGACTATCACATGGTGACTGTCATAAGGTGATTGATAATAATTTTATAGTTTTAGACATCAATATATATCTAAACATAGGTATATTTATACTCGTTGAAAAGCTCTTTTTGAGCCTAATCTAATGGAAGTGTTTTTATGAATTTTCAAGATGATTTAATAGGTCAAAATCTATCCCAAATTGATATTACTTCCTTACCATTATATTTAGATCCACTTTTGACCTTTTAAATCATCTTAAAACTTCATAAGCATACCACCATTATATTAGGCTCGAAAAGAGCTTTCGAACGAGTATAAATATATCTATGTTTAGATATATATTGATACCTAAAACTATGAAATTATTGTCAGTCACCTTGTGACAGTTGCTTGTGTCAGTCACCTTGTGACAGTCGTCACAATGGTGACTGTCACATGGTGACTTTAACATGGTGACTATCACAAGGTGATTGTCACATGGTGAATATCACATGGCGACTGACACAAGACGATTATCACATGGTGACTAACAATAATTTTATAGTTTTAGGCATCAATATATATCCAAACATAGGCATATTTGTACTTGTTGGAAAGATCTTTTCAAGCCCAATATAATGGTGGTTTTTTTAATGAAGTTTCAAATTACTTAATAGGTCAAAAGTAGTCCTAAATATGGTTGTAAGGAATTAATATCATTTTGGGATAGATTTTGACCTATTACATAAATTTGAAACTTCATAAAAATACCGCCATTAGATCGGTCTCAAAAATAGATTTCTAAAGAGTACAAATATGCTTATGTTTGGATATATATATTAATGCCTAAAACTTTGAAATTATTGTTAGTCACAATGTGACATTCGCCATGTAGCGATTGTCACAAGGCGACTGATACAAGTGATTGTCATAAGGCAACTGACACAAGAGACTGTCACAAGGTGACTAGCACAAGTGAATGTCACAAGGTGACTGTCACATGGTGACTATCATAGTTATCTATGTTAGTCACCTTCTATCAGTCGCGTTGTGTCAGTTGTTTGCTTTGTATTTTTTGCTATCGGATAAAATTAATGTTTTAATTGTATGAGTGTTGCTATCAGGGTTACCTATATATAATGGGGTACAAGAGGCGAATTAGGTAGGATAATTTTTTTAAATAATTTTAAGGCTAAAATTAGGTGGGAAACCTTATGGTACCTGGGAGAATTTACCCTAAAAAAAATTGATCCCGTAATTTTTGGGTGAATGGGTCGACCTCTAGGGTCCCAAAATTAGAAAAATAAAAATTGTAAAAATCCTAAAATTCACTCTAAATTGCAAAATTTTCCATTGTGCATAACCTTGGATTAGATGGGTATGACAAGAATGATAAGAACAACACACGAGCAAGTGCACAGAGATCTGTGTAGAGCACTAATAAGTAAGTAGTAGAGTTGGGCAATAGGAGACACATGGTAGTGAAAAGGTAATGACGTGGGAGGTAACCAGCAGATAGGTAGACTCAAAAAGCAAATGGTAGGAAGGGAAGATAGCCAACAAGGTTGGTTTAATACTTATACATGAAGCACCATATTTGAATTCCAAAATGATAAGAACATGGTGAATGTGGGATAATTCCCATGGAAGATTATTTTGAATAAAAACATGCACAACTGGAGGAATAATACAAACCCATCGATGAAAGTGGTTTGATGATGCCAAAAAGTGGTAAGGATACCAAAAATTATAGAGAAATCATGGGAAGCATCGAAAATCGATGGAAATCACTAAAAAACAAAGTGAGCCATTCAAGTCGTGGTATAGCAGCTGAAAAAAAAAATATTATAAAAAATGTATAGGAGCTAATCGATGAAGGGAGGAGGTAATGTGATGCAGGAAATACGATCGGTAAGTAGGTGATTGCATTGAAAAATACATAAGTGGGACGAAAAATATGGGGAAGCCATCGAAATCATGGAAAAGTCACCAAAAAACATAAATCGTATTGCCAAAAATAGGAGAGCGCCACCAAAAAGTTGAGATAATCATATGAAAAGAATAAAAAATGGTAGAAACCTTACTATAGTTTATCTACTGGTTTGGGCAATTACACATTGTATTGATGCTTGAGGTATCTCATGGATCGAGAGGAATTGTTGTAGAATAAAACATGTGATCCAGTAATGGGAGGAGCGAGGATCAAACACGTGATCATCAGGTGAAACAATGTAATTTTGGAAGCATATATGAGAATAGGGAGGCAGTACAGGTGTAAAAGCAGAAAATTGGACATGAATGCATGAGGAGGGTGGATCAAGACCAAAACTAGCAATGGTAGGGGTCGTGAGGGATCTAAAAAAGGAAGGGTAGGATTCTCAAGTAGGAAATAATAAGGTCATTAGGGCTAATGTTTAAGGCATTAGCACACAATAGTAGACTGGTCATGGTAGTAATACTAATCATCTCGAACACAACTAACACTGTGTAAAAAGTGATGCTAGAGTGATGGAGGGCTGGAAAATTTAAGGTACCAAGCATAGGGTATTAGAAGTTCACTATTATAAAGTAGTAGGTTAGCCCGCTATGGAGGGGGTGGCACAAGGAGAAGGACATGGTGAAGGCCATGGGGAAGATCGAGGAAGCACCAAGAGAGGACATGGTAATAAAAGGGTGGTGGTGAGATGGGATGGCAAGGGCGGTGGCCATGAAGACGAGTGAGGGGTGGTAACCATATATTGATGAGAATAAGGCTATCTAAAAAGAGCAAATGATGTGGTGATGAGTAGTAGAAATGGGTGTAGATCAAGAGTAAATTGACACTATAGTATACATCGATCTGGTAAGTTGGATTTGCATAGGATAACCAATATCCAAAATGGATTCCATGAGGTGGTAAGCATCACATGTAGGTTTACAATAGAGGGCACATCAACATCATCAACGATGGCTGCAAAAGGGAAGGTGGTGTTCGTAGGATCAGTGACATCGACATACAAAATGGCAAGTTCTACAATAGCCCCTGCAAACAAGACAATTTTGTTATCTTCATTGTCTTTGTCAAAAAGGTGTTTCGATCATTGAAAAGCAACATTATCTATAGGTAAGACAATGGGCATCTCACCCATAAATCCTAGTTTGAGTCTAGGTTTTGCTTCATGAGTGCTAATAGCTTCTTTATTAGCAAGAAGAACTTCATCAGTAGGATCATTATTAGTGAGCATTTTTTCTAGCATGGTAGCATGGATATGTTGGATTTCAGCATAGATATCTCTCAGTTGGTGAGAGATATCATCTAGAAAAAGCTTTGAATTCTACAACATGGTGTTGAACACAAAAGAAGTAAATATAAGAGCAAAATCCATGAAGTATCAACTCCTCTGACACCAAATAGATATGGATTACTATGATCAAAGAATATGAATTATATTTCATTGATAAAACATGTACATATATAGGCATTTGATGCAGGGTTATGCATAAGGGGTTAGCCCAAAAATGTATTTATAAAGATTTGGCAGATCAGTTTCGAAATCGAGGTGAATAGTGTGAAAAAACATGTAGAAGGTTTCCTATTATTAGAGGTAAAGTTGGATATTTAAACTTAAAATGGTCAAATTATTATAAAATTGGCGTAAATCAACCCAAAAAAAAAACTTGCAAATAGAAATTTCTGGCTAATGGTCCCTGGTCAAGGGTCCCAAATATTAGCCAATTCCAAATTTCAAAAATCCTAATTTTATCCAATTTGGTGATAAATAACCGCTATGCATAACCCTAATTTGATTCCTTTACAATATCTTTGTATTAGAAACACCATTGGCATATAATATTTAATATGTCGTACAATATTGAATGGCATGTGCAACCTTATCTAGAAGCATTTATTGATTCCTATCAATGATGGAGAAAGAGATAGAATATTTTGGGCATGACGATAGCTTCAGTATGAAATAAGGAGATCATATCATAGGAAAATCTAGGTCAAATCAAGGATTTTCCACTCCTAATAAAGTGGTAAGAAAAACTTCTCTTCATCGTCATATGGCAAAGGCCATTATAGTTCACTTAAATCAACCATTAGAAGAAAAAATTATATGAGTTATGAGGAAGTACAATGTGCAAGATCAATTATAGAATATGCTAAAGGGGTAAATGAAGAAGAGAAGACAAATTTTAAAGCAAAGGAAGATGTGGAGGCAAATTTTAAAGCAAATACGGTGAAGGAGGTCAAGCTTAATCTAGGTAAATAATCTTTATTTTCCTCAAGTAACATAAAATCTTCTCATAATAAAAATTAAAGTGGTACAAATTTTGTTCATTTCACTTTAGGGTTTTAAGAGTAGTACAATAAATAAAAGCATATGGAGGACATCCAAGAAAATTTAGGGTTTCTAGGCCAACATAAGAAAGTAATAACTATGGAGAATCATCTGTGCACTTTAGGGCTTTTAGGAAAACATAAAGAAGAAAAATTTAATTAGGTTATTCCTTGCATTTTAGATTCTTTAGGAAAACTTAAACCTTTATAATATAATTATCATTATGAACAAAATATGAAACAATAGAAGAAATTGATGAAGATGAGAGTGTTGGTAGGAATGGAAAAAGGAGAGGAAGGTGATCAAATTAGGAACAAAGAGGAAAAGAAAAAAGATATTCATATGGGAAGCCGAATAAAAATGTCTTAGTGTTAACAAGAAGTGGGGCAAAGCCCACTAATAAAAATAAAAAGTGTTGATGATGAAAATGATATCATTAAATATTAGGGGTATGAATTAAACAATAAAAAATATTTATTAAAGAATTAATAGGTTGTTATAGTCTTGAATTTATTATAATACAAGAAATAAATTTTAGTGAGGAATATAAGGATGATTTTAAGAAGATTTGGAAGATGGGTGATTGTCTAGTAGTTTCCTCTACAAGAGCTTTAGGTAGTATTGCAATAATATGGGATAAATGCAAATGGGATGGGTAATTATTAGAAGCAAAAATTAATTGGATTGCTAGATGATTTAATAGGAAATATGAAAACATCAAAATTGGGGTTATCAATGTATATTATCCAACTATAGTTACTCCTCATGAAATATGTTGGAAGGACCTTAGCATATTTTTGTCAAATACAATGATGATTTATTGTGATCTATGGGTTCTTGGGGGTGATTTTAACACTATTCTATCTCCTTTGAAAAAAAAGGTGGTCTTCTCGGATGGTATAAACAAATGCAATATTTGCTTCATTTGTCAATTTAAATGACCTTTGGGATGTTAGATGTTCAATTTTTCTTTATATATGGGATAATAAAGATATTGGACGGACACATATAACATAAATATTGGATAGATTCTTGTTATCTAATAAATGGTTGTAAACAAAATAGATAATCTCTTTAGATATTTAATTGCTAGCAGGATTAGATCACAAACACATTATTTTGACTTATGATTTACCTAATAATGGTCATCCATATCCATTTCACTTCTATTCTATCTGGATTCAAGGTCCTAATATTTACTAGATGGTTACGTTATGGTGGGATGAATCAAAATTTGAAGGATCATGTATGTACAAGTTTTTTGAAAAGATAAAATATTTATAGCAGCAAATGAGGATTTTGAATGCCAAATATTTTGGTAATATTTTTAAAGAAAAGAAAGAATTAAAATCCATGCTCAAAAAATTACAAGAGATAGTAGAAATTAATGGAATGGATAAGGATTCTTATGTGAAAGAAAAATAATTACTTTATGATTATCATAATGCATTGGAAAAGGAGGATTCATATTGGTTCCAAAAATCTAGAGAGAAATGGCTCAAGAAGATAAAAATATGAAAAAAAAGCATGCTATAGTGAAAACGAATTTTTATTTTCGTCAAATCAAAAATATTTCAACTCTAGATGGAAGAAATATTGAGGACGAAGAAGATATAAGAAAGAAAGTAATTAATTATTTCAAAAATATTTTGTTAGCTACTAGGTAAGATAAGGAGGCACAAGATAAGATTTTACAAAATATTCCATGAATTATCACACAAGGATAAAATGAAATCTTGATTAAGAATATATCTATGGAGGAGCTCCATGAAGCAATTTTCTCTTTCCATCCTAACAAGGCACCTAGTCTCGATGGATTTCATGTAATTTATTTATTTTTTAATTAGAATTTATTGAAAAGAGATATGTTAGTTGTGGTTGAAGAATCCTAAAATATGAAGGCTATAGTAAGTGATAAAAATTCTAGTTTTATTAAGTTGGTTTCCAAGAAAGGAAAAACAAAATATTTTGATATTTTTTGTCCAATAAGCCTTTGTAATATGATTTATAAGATCATTTTAAAAATTATGGAAAATAGGTTGAAAGGCATTCTAGATTGTGTTATCTTAGAGGAACAAGGTGGTTTTGTTCATGGTAAACAAATTCTTGATGGTTTAATTATTGCACAAGAGGACATACATTTGTTTCATTCCATGAAAAAACCAGGTATGCTTATGAAATTAGATATGAAAAAAGCATATGATAGGGTTTCCTAGAGTTTTCTACATGTTATTCTCAAAATTTTTGGCTTTGATTATAGTTGGTGTAAATGGATTAAATGTTGTTATAGCACTATTAAATTTTCTATTTTGATCTATAGTTATCCTGCTAGTTACTTCAAGTTATCTTGTGAAATTTTTCAAGGTGATCCACTATCTCCTTGTCTATTAATTATTCTTGTGAAAGCATTAGGAAGAGATTTCTCAAAAGTAAAAATAGAATGACAAATAAAAGGTATAAAAGTTGCAAAAAATGGTCCCTCTAAATCTCATCTCCAATTTTGTTGATGATACATTTATTTTGGGACATCTCTCAATCAATGAGACTATGGAGTCTAAGTCAATATTATCATGCTATGATAAGGCTACTGGATAGCTGGTTACTGCTAAAGAATCCAAGATTTTTTCATTAATATCACCCTATATTTACAGTAAATTATTGTGAATATTTTAGGGTTTAAAATTGAAGTTTTTCCATCAACCTACTTGGGCATTCCTTTACCTCATAGAGGAAATAAAAATGAGCTTTGAATATATTTTTTGGATAGAATGAAATCTTGTTTGGTAGGTTGGAAAGGTAAGTTCTTAGCCATAGCAGTAAGGCTACAACTCATAAGACTATATTGCAATTCATTCTTATTTATATGATGTCACTTTAAATATTGCTAGTAGGCATGTAATTAGAAATTGATGAAATTCAAATAGACTTTCTATGGAAAGGTTGTTAGAAAAAATGTAGGTTCCTCTGTGTAAGTGGGATAAGATTTGCAAAGGAAATAATATTTGAGAAAGCTTGCATAATTCTAGACTTATGAATTTTGCATTAGGGGCTTAGGTGGATATTATTCAGAAATCAAGGATCTGGAAAAATATTACTTCAAAAATCATAGGTTCTCCTAATGCAATGAAATTATTTAGGAAAATAACTCTACCCAAAGGATCATCAACATGGAACTTCATATTATATAGTTTACTATTGATAAAGAAATACATTATATGGTTAGTCAATGAGGGAAGTTATACACATTTTTGGTTTGATACTTGAATGAAGCCTTATCCCCTTATCTAGAATTTAAAGATCTAAAGGTCAAATAATATGTTAATATGAACAATAAATCTAAATCATGGATTTCTTTTAGTAACCTAGTTGAAGGAGAGGAACTGAAATAAATTGTAGATGAATTTAAAAAAAATGCTTCAAGAGTTTTATTTGTTAATTTTTACATGAAAGGATGAGTTGGATTAGAATTTATCAAAGGATGGTGGATACTCGATCAAGTTGGAATGTAAGGATTTAGAGCAATCAAAATTTCCTTCTCCAAAAGACTTTACTTAGAAGAATGTTTCGTCATTACAATCTCTCCCTAGGGCCTCAACATTCCTTTGGTTAGCAGTTCAAAGTAAGATTCTCATAGGAGAGAGTCTACAAAGAAGAGGATACTATGGAACTTTTAGATGTGCCTTATGTGAGAAGGATTTAGAAATATTAGACCATTTAATTTTTCATTGTAACTTTGCTCACACTATTTTGGGTTAATTTTTTTAAAATATGATATTATATTGGGTAGCTCCATCAACATTGAAAGAGTTGATGAAATGTTGGATTAATTATTTCAAAGCTAAAGCATTATATATTTTGTGGAATATTGGACCTACCATTATTTGTTGGAATTTATGGCTTGAAAGGAATTATAGATTTTTTTAAAAATAAATCTCAAAATCATGCCCAATTTTGGAATCATATTATTGCCTCTTGTAGAATATCTACAAATATGATGCTCATCATGGGAAGTCTGAAGTGAAAAAAATGAGGTGCTAATAACTTGGATACATGATTTGAACATACATGGAAGAGTCATCTACAATAATAGAATTAAAACAAATGATCTACTTTGATCTAGGGTAAAATGGAAATGTCTAGAAATTGGGTTTATCAAAATTAATTTTGATGGTGCTTCTAAAGGAAATTTGGAAAAAGTTGATGGAGATAGTGTTTTTGAAAATAGTTAAGTAATAATTCTCTTCACTAAGAATCATATAAAACTTCAACTAACAACCATGCACAAGCTAGGGCACTTCTTATAGGGATTAAAAATAGAAAAATGATGGAAATATATTTCAATTAAGGGAGATTCAATGTGCTACATACACATATATTATATTTGACTCATACATATTGTAATATCCATATAATCTATTGATCAAACTATGAGAACTACGATAATTCCATTATGTTGCAGATATAGCTTAAAACATCAAGGTTATTGCTAGATGTATTTGCTAATCATATCTTGTGCTTCTTTAGATAGTAAGACTTTCCTTCCTAGAAGGAAAGTAGTAATATAGGATAACTTCCTGAATCCCTTACAATTCAGCCAAATATAGTTTAGGAGGTTCTCTAAATCATATTTACAATGATTTTTTGTAAAATTTATGGTTGTAGAATTCATAAGCAACTGTGTTGTTTGCTAACGCACAAGCTTAATTTGCATTACAATATTTTCAAGTAATGGTGTCATGACACATATATAGTCATTACTCAACCCCTTGTATATTAAAAAATAAATGAAAATAATGTAATAATGCATTTTGATCATTATATTCTAGCACATGATACTCATATATCACAATATGAAGAACTAGAATAATAGTTCTTTGTCATGACTCCAATAGCTACAATTATGTAAACACAAATTGACATTCTAGAAAATTCAATCAATAAATTAGCAAGTACATGTTATGATCCATTTGCCTTTGGAATGTATCCATATGTCTTGGTATTCCCTCTTCAAGTAAACTTATTATAGGTTTTCATTGTATCCAAAAGCGTAACAAATCAAAACTAACCAATCCGAGAGAGATTGTTTTTGAAATCGTAGTTAAGGTTCACCAAAGATATTTCGAGATACATCATATTCATTGAGGCTTGACCATATTTTGAGTCCATGACACTAAAATATCACTCGAGTGGACATGTGTTTTCAAACTCTCATAGGTTCTAGTTTTTACCTTTTATACCTCTATGGTACAAAGGATGCTTCAAATGGTCACCCCACATTCCTTACGTCCTCCATGAATGCAAGGCATCTTGACCATAGTGTTGGTATTATCTCTTATCAATATTTAGAGAAATATATGTCAATTACCTTACTAGCATAAGTTTGTCTATGCTAATGTATAGGTATAAAGCCTCTTAGTTTAAACATTGCACCTCCATGGTGGATTGAATAAACTAAAGTGCTCAACTAACCCATATTTGTGATGCTTTAATTGAAGTGATTGTCACTTTGTGTGATATCTTCACATGGCTACCCAACTATCATTCAGGGTACGATCACCTAGATCCAATGCACAAGGAATTCCTATCCTCCACGGTAGGATAAGAGATTCAACTAATTGGATAATGAATCTTATATAAATATTCCTTACCTTTGGATCACACTTGAATTTTTTTATCAAATGTGCCCCTTCACAAAGGTCCTGGGTGTTGCCTCCCCATAAATCCCTTAGGATAGGATTCATATTAAAGGTTCTATACAAGGTTACTTAGAGTCTTCCCTTAATAATTCCCCCTAAGTAAAAAGGAACAACATCAAAACCTTAACTATCTCTCTCTTAATTCAACCAAAATGAAAGTATGATCATCTTACTAAACATAAGAAATGACTCAAAGCATCTCAAAGCATAATATCAAATATGATTTACACCATAATAGAATATCCTAATTCCATAAGCATAATCATCTAACAAGATCCATATACCATCCATTCATATTTCATTTTTTGCCATTCATAGAAACATCCTATCATTCTATAAGAAGAACTAGAATATCCTAATGAAATAGTAAAAAATTTACCTAAATTATCAGTATACAAATATCTTCAAATGATCAAACTTATTTTACAATGTTTTTCTCCATAACAAAAGTCATTAAATAATCCAAAGCTATTCATTTAAGCTTTATCCAAAAACCACTCTTTCTTCATAACTCTAGTTACATATTAAACACAAATAGAATGCTTCTCAATAGCCATAAATAACTCTTCTTATTCAAAGCTTTACACGTTGAGGTCCTTGAGCTTTACCAAGAAATGGATAGGTTAAGGGATCAAGACAACTCCTCCAAATGATAATGCAATCCTAAATGCTTATTATTTTCAATGCATCTAGTAAACACAACATATACATTTCTTTCTTTCATCTTTCTAACTCTTTATAAAGAATACAAAGGAGGAAAACCCCATAATTTTCCCCAATCAAAATAGGACTCCACATCCCATTTGATTAATTCCATTTTAAGCAAAAACAATGTATTTCCACAATACAATTCCATATATTTTTAAGGAAACCCCCATAAATTTCCTTAATATCATTGGACTCCACATCCATTTTAATCTTCATTAATTTCCATAAACAAATATAAAATTCCCTTTTATAAAATAAAACATCTATGTCTCTCTTTTAACATAATATAAGAAAGTTCCCTTATTTCCTTATAACAAATAATTCTTCTACATCTTTAAATATTTCATTTTAATCAATAGTTTTTAACCCTAAAGCTATTGATAAAATAATCAAACATAACATTACATAATGAAAACCTTTTATTTTAATCAAAAGCTTTTAACCCTAAAACTATTGATAAAATAATCAAACGTAAAATTAATTAATAAAATCCTTTCATTTTAAACAATAGATTTTCTTTCTTTTTATTTAATTATTTAATTTACATGGTGGAATCGATAGCTGCCATGAATTAGGGTAGGCTATCCGGATTTTATGGCCACCATAGTATTTTTTGTTGTCCTTCCCAGAAGTCCTCATACATTTCTTCGTGCATTCTGCCCCTATAATCACCATGCCACAATCATTTTAAACCTTTTACGCCATTGAAAGCTCCAGGAAAGGGATAAGCGTTCATTTCAGCAAGGCCTACAATTTGAAAAAAAAAATTGCTTTCATTAACTATATATTTTAACCCTAAAACTATTGATAAAATAATCAAATGTAACATTATGTAATGAAAATTATTATTTTAATAAAATATTTTAACCCTAAAAATATTGATAAAATAATCAAACGTAACATTACTTAATATTTTTTTTTATTTTAATCAATGGCTTTTAACCCTAAAACTAATGATAAAATAATCAAACACAACATTATTTAATAAAGTTCTTTTATTTTAAACAATAGCTTATAACCCTAAAACTATTAATAAAATAATCAAACGTAACATAATGTAATGAAAATATTTAATTTTAATCAATAGCTTCTAACCCTAAAACTATTGATAAAATAATGAAATGTAACATTACGTATTGAAATACACACAAACCAAAATACAATGGAGTAATACATCACCATTCCCTATTGCCCATATCCTTTACGCAAAAGAGTTTATGATAAATTATAGGTTATCAATGTTTGCTATGGACGGATTTATTAAGTGGTGGTTTCATCCTGGTCATGTAGTCACATTAATAATAGATTTTGGTGCACCATGTATACTACATACCAATACATCTAAATGTTTTTAAGTATCCACAAGAAACATACCCATTGGTCCAACTGGTTGCTTTTCAAGACATTGATTATTGTAGTTGTTATGTAAATAAGATCAATTCCTTTTTGCCTAACCTTTTCACCTTCTTTATTCAACCTCTATAGTTTGTGACAAGTAGGGTTTCATCCTCATCCGTAATGTGTTCACCACAACACCAAATTATATTCAACATAACATTGGTATTGTTATTGGTTTGCTTTTGGAATGCATAGAATATACTATCAATAGGCAATTCCTTGATATGTGCATCAATATCAAAAGACCTCAATTTATAAGTACCATTTCAATTGTTTCCCTCAATAGTCACTGGTAGGGTTCACATTCATCATTAAGGAATTCAACCACCCTTATAACAATATATGTAAGACTAATTATGTTGGCTAGCTCAATAGTTGCATCCATTGTTTCACTTTGCTTTTTGTGATCCATTTTCATCCTTGGAACCCATAAGTTATGGAAGAATTCTTTTTCAAATAGTGTAAAATCATCTCTTGGCAATAAAAATGAAAGTACTATGGCATTCATCCAATGAAATTTAGGGTTTCCAATGTCACATAATAGGAAAAGTGGAATGGAGGCTATCGCATGCACTTAAGGTTATTTTTAGTGTCTTTCCCCTTCCTCACCCCTTCTACCATTATCATTCTATCATTTGATGCCAATAAAATGTTGAATGTTTAGGGTGCAAAGTGGCAAAATGATTTTTCTCGTGATTCTCCATTGTATTTAGTAAGAGGAAATAAGACAAATCTCCTATCTAAGTCCTTTGCTTAATAAATTTAGTACACCCATAAAATTTACGATTGAGATTTTTTTCTATTACCCTCTTATTTATGTGATCTCATGTTTCAAAAAATATTTGTTCTCATGATCCTGAAATTTAGATTCCCTTCTTCAAAAATAGGGTCTTTGTTGACCATGTTCCTAGCAAATCATATTCTTTATTTTCAACTATTTGCTATTGGTATTTGCAAGATTGATTGCAATGGTCCTCTTATTCTCATGTGAATACTTCACCTCAAAAAAATTAGTTCTAAGTTGTAATGAGATAAGAAATTTAGTGCCAAAGATAATTTTTGTAAGGAATTAAAGTTGCAAAAATAATTCCTAAACATTTAATATTATAGGGAGAGTAGTAATCAACCTACTATAAATTCATGTACAACCAGTACATTAAGTAAACAATCTATTGTATTACATTTATAGTGAAATAGAACATACTAGAAATTTATTGAAAACTTATTTACAATCAACAAAACATGTGACAATCTACTATAAATTCATTTTAGAGGTTTGAAATGATCTACAACCATATATATTCATATGGGAAGCACTTAATTTCTATACAAGAAATATTTTATAATACTTAATGTGTTCCTTATAATCTCATAATTAAATATTTAGCCTCTATCTAGTTGCATTTAATTTATACCAAAAACATACAAGAATATATACAAAATTCACACACACATAGAAAAAAGAGATAGAGATTTGACGGGGAAAACCCTTTCAAGAAAAAACCCTAGGAATAAAATAAATACTAGCCTCCTATGTAGAGATTTATTACCAAATTTACAATCAACAATCCTCCTACGCAAAGCTCCAAATCCTCCCCTTTTTTCCTTGCGCCAAACCTGAATGATGAAGATAATACAAAATGAATTCCAACACCTACTTAAATAAGTAAAGGAGTTTTGGATGGATACTATAAGACAAAATAGTTGACTCAACTCTAACTATTAAATCTCTACCCATCAAGTCTCTAGTTCCACCTTCAATTAAGGGAGTTGCTTCACTTAACTCCACCACCTAACTCAATATTATCCTAAGAATAGGCCCCACATGCTTTAAGTAATATTAATGTCCAATTAGGGCTTTAATTTCTAGAAACCTTCCTTTAATACATTATTTCATCAACTTTTTTACATAATTAATTCATAAGCAAATACTTCTAGGACCATATTGAAGAACACAATCTTATACTGAGAGGGGGAGTGAACAATATAAGACCACTTTTTACTTTTTATTTCAAATCAATATTATGCAGTGTATAGATAGCAGTATCAATAGCAGTAATCAAAGTAATGCATAAAATACCATACACAATAGAGACACAGATTTTAACGTGGTTCACCCAAAGATGGCTACTTCCACAGAGAAAATATTTCACTAAATTTTCTCAATAAATCTCTTGGGAATTCTTCCCAATTACAATGTTTATGGACCTCTGTCCACATGAGATACTGATACTCTAAATCCGGTTTGTGGATCTCTATCCATAGGAGAACTCTTTCTCCTATGCTCTGGCTGGTGATCATTTAGAAGACACTGGCTCCACTGCACTAACTATGGATCTCTCTCCACCTGAAGACTCTTATCCTCACTCAGAATACCTATCCTAAATGTCCTAGCTGATGGATCTATATCCACTAGAGACTTTGTCCTCTCTACTCTATCACCTCCAAAGATCTGTCTCAATACTGTACTAAACATGGTCTAGTTGGTCTAGCACAACTCTAATCAATCTCTTGCACTAAAAATAGTCTAGTTTGTCTAGCACAAGTCTACTCAACAAGCTCACTTAAATCTGTACTAAACATAGTACATTTGGTCTAACACAAATCTGCTCAATCTCTATCTCTAGAAGAAACCTTTCTTCAAATCTGCACTAAACTCTTCTCTCAAATCTGCACTAAACACAGTTCAATCGGTCTAGCACATATATGTATTCAATCTCTGCTCTCAAGCCCAAACTTAAGGCTTGACTCAAATTTGCTAGATTTTCCCTAAACCTTAACTCAAGGTTTGAACAAATCAATCAAATCTGATCTCAAGTCTTCTCAAATACTTGTCTCAAATATGTCTTGCAAGCTTCCACAAAATCTCACACCAAATTATCCACAAGTCCTCTCTAGAACTTGCTCAAATATGCTCAATAGGTCCACACAAAACCTACTCAAATTTGCTCAACAAGCTCACATAGAACTGGCTCAACTCTGCTCAATAGGCCCACTTACAACCTACTCAAATCTGCTCAACAAGCTCACACAAAACTGCTCAACTCTGCTCAATAGGTCCACTCAAAACCTGCTCAAATCTGCTCAACAAGATCACACGAAACTTGTCCAAATCTGCTCAACAAGATCACACGAAACTTGTCCAAATCTGCTCAATAACTTTCTCAAATCAAATCAATCTCAAAGAAACATAAAGAGAATTGTTAGACTCAATATGTTCTATAATCAATACTCAATTACTTTCTCAACTCAATCTCATAGAAGCATAAAGAGAATTGTTAGAGACTCAATATATTATATTCTCACAACTCAATCACTTTCTCAAATCATAATATAGAATAGTTTGTTTCATGGAACTTGAACAACCACTTCATACAACCACTTGACTAGGCTCAATTAATTCTACTCAACCAATCACCTCAAGGAACAACCCTTTCTCACAAACCCTAGTCCAAGCATAAATCATCCAACTCAAAATGTTTCCAACAATGCTCAACAACAAATCTTATATAACAATGATACTCATGTTCTTTCCACAATTCTAGTTCAAGTTCTTTGCACAACAACTCACTTCAACAACAATGCTAATAAAACATTCTTCATCTAACAATGATACTCATGATCTTTCCAAACTCCAACACATGTTTTTCACACAACCAATGGCTTCAACAAAAATGCTAATAAAACAAGGTTTAATCACAACTCTCAATCCAGAAAACCTTGAAGCATTAAACCAACCACTTTCGAAAAGGAAACCCTAATCAAATCCTTTTCACTCCAAACTTAATTTTCAATCAAGCCAATCAATCAAATCAATCAAAGAATAATTTTACCCATACATTTTATTGAAGAGTAGTAGTCCTCACAAATCTACCACAATCACAATTACTTCTTTGTATATCTCAATAAGGAGTACAGGATATTTTTCTTCAACAAAATATATCACAAGAATAATATCAAAATTATACCTTATCACTCCAACTTAAATAATAATCAATATCCTCACAATAGTCAAAAACCCTTAATTCAAAATAACATACCATCCACAAAGTCTTAACCTTTCAATATTCCACAATAGCAATTTAAGACTTTAAAAATAAAAACAAAATTCTCCTTATAACTCCTAAAAGTAATTCTCAACTACCACACTTTAATATGAAGCAACCTTTCCAAATTTCAACCATAAAGAAACCTTATACCTCCAAATTAGGCTTTAAAACAATATTAAAATAAAAGTGTTACCTTTGCCTTTGGAGAGTTTCGAACTCTCAATGCAGCCCACACAAACATCTTTTCCCATGACGCAAACCACCACACGAGCTACACGCTCGTTGGAAAGGAAGAAGCACCATGTGCTTCAAAACACTATGCCCTCCTTGCCTTGCAAAAAGTATGCCTAACAATTGGCGCTAACACACCCACTGAAATGCTTTCACCGATATTTGAACGTTGTCCTCTTGCACACAAAATGTAAGCTTTGCAGCCCACTTGCCACTAGGTCAACGTGCCTAGTTGGCTCTAGACCTTCCAACACTTTCCCTTTTGTTTCCTTTCGGCAGCAGGATGAACACACATTTCACTGCTTTATTCTCACGAGCTCCTTTGATTAAATCACATGCATTATAGAATTCGAGCAAAGATAAACTTAATGCCTTTGGGCATAGATTTAAATATCAAAATTTCTCCTTTGCATTTAAAACGTCGGTGCTTCGAAATGTAATGATGTCGACGAGGAATATAACCCTTTGCAACATGCTTCGAATTTCCTTTGGTCTTAAACCCAACCTTTGGGTTTAATAATATATCTTTGGACTTTATAAAACCCATTTTTGCCTTATAAAACATTATAATAAAAATTATAAATATTTTTATTTGGGTTTTCACCATGGCACTTTTAATATTATAATATTAATCCTTCGATAAAGTACCTTTAATATTTATTTATAAAATTTAAATTCATGCTGAATTTAAATAATTTATAAAATAAATATTACAACTCCTTTTTAACTTCTATCTTTTGCACTGTTTCACTCGATATTTTACCTTCTTCTTGGATATCAAATAACCATCTTTGTCCCATTTATTTCCTGCTGAAATTACTGATGACTTCATCTAGTGACATCAATGACAACTTTGACTTAGGGACTCAAAATGTCCAACTCATATTATATAGAATTGATGGGATACCCTATTATAATAATTAATTATTAAAATTTACATGATATGGGACACCATATTCTAACAATATTTCTTTGTTGAATATCATACAAAAAAAGGTGAAACCATGCTAAGTTCTAAGGGCAACCATACCCATAGTCGTAACACACCATAGAAATTTCTCTATGTTGATTGGTTCAGTAAGAGCATCTACAAATTTATCCAAGATAGCCACCTTATCTAGCTTGACACATCCATACTCCATCATATCTCTCATGAAGTAAAAATGCACATCAATATGCTCAGTCTATGCATGGAATATCAAATTATTTTTCAAAATAATTATACTTTGCATGTCACACCAAATTTTTAGAAGTCCTTAATCAACTCCACATCCATACAAAGTCATTTAAACCATATAGCCTCCTAGGCATGAGTAGCTACCATGTACTCTACGTCTATCATGAACAAAGTGACCACAACCTATAACTTAATCATCCAAATAATAGCTCCTCTATAAGAGCTAAATATGTAGCCACTAATAGATATCCTATAATCAACATCCCCTACCTAATTTGATTCTACAAACCCCTGTATATCAATCTAGAAGCCTAAAAGAAACCTAGTAACAAATGGAGTAGTTAATGGAACCAACCAAATACCTGAATACTCTCTTTACTACTACCCAATGTTCTTGTCCTAGGTTATCCATAAACTTGCTCAAAACTCTCATTGCTTGGGTAATGTATGGATGAGTACATACCATAGCATACATCAAACTATTAACTACACTAGCATAAGGTACCAAAATCATGTCTTCCATCTCCATAGAGGTGCATGGGCATTGTTCATAGGTCAATTTAGTTCCTACATCAATTAGAACCCTAATTACCTTGCTCTTATCCATGTGAAACTACTATAAGATAGTGGAAACTTACTTTTATTGGCTCAACCAATGTTTCCTGTGTTTCCTACCTTTACCAATATCCATCCCTAGAACCAATCTTGTTGCCTCTAAATCCTTCATCTCAAAGTTTATAAAAATATTAGTTTTTAAGATCCTAATCTTGTCTTTACTATTCCCTATCAACATGTCATCAACATACAATGTGATAATAGTAAACCAATCATTATCTTACTTATAATATACACAATGATTCGATTTTGATCTTACAAAATCCAATTTCAATACATAGGAATCAAATTTCTTGTACCACATTCTAGGATATTGGTTTAGCCCATAAAGAGATTTATGTAAATGGAAAACCAAATTTTCTTTACCTTTCACAATGGAGTGCTTCAATTGTGACACATAGATATCCTCCTCCAAATCTCCATGTAAAAAAATTGCTTTCACAACCATTTATTCTACTTCAAAATCATATGAGGTTACCACTGAAAGTAGAAGTCTAACAAAGGTCAACTTCATAATCAGAGAGAAGATCTCACCAAAATTTATTTCCTCAACTTGGGAATAACCTTTTGCAACCAATATTGCTTTGTATTTGTATATGTTTTCATCCACTCCCTACTTCCTTTTGAAAACACACTTGCATCCAATTCCTTCCCTTAGGTAAATGAACAAGGTCCCAAGTGCCATATATATTGAGTGTGGCAATCTCCTCATCCATGGAATCTTTCCAAAAACTACTATCCTTCATCTACAAAGCCTCCTTTACACTAGGAGGTTCATCCAAGTTAGTAGACAAAGTAAAAATACTATTTAAACTAGGTGGGCTATACCTTTTTGGTTGTTGTATTGGTAATATGGATCTCCCAATGCAATGGGATTGAGGTTGAGGCTCCTAATCCTCATTGAACTCATCATGACTATCCATAACATACTCCTCATTAAACCCATCATGAGCATAATGCTCATCATCATCATCTCCATGTGCATTTTTTTTTGTTTCTTGTTCAAATTGTACATATGCCTCACAACCATCGTATCCAATGAGGATATATTTCTCTACTTTGTAATCAATTTTCAACCTCTTCACCTTAGGCATATGCACATATGCCTCACAACCAAACACTCTAAGGTGTCTCAATGAGGACTTTTTACCCATCCAAACCCCCATAGGGATTTTCATCAACAAGAGCTAATGTAAGAGACGTATTAATCAGGTAACACATTGTACTAACTACATCATCCCAAAACTTCTATTCTAGACCAACACTACTTAGCATACTCCTAGCCCTCTCTATCAGTGTCTTATTCATAATTTTAGCAACTCTATTTTGTTGAGGTGTATAATGAGTTGTCTTACATAGCTTAATTTCATGCTCACTGTAAAAATTGATAAATTCTTTGCTACAAAAATCTCCTCAATTGTTTCTTCTAAGAGACTTAATCTTTCTTCGTCTGGTTCTTAAAAAAAACTTTGAACTTTTTGAACTCAACAATATATTCTCCTTAAATAATAAACCCATGTCATTTGTGAATGTTCATCAATGAAATATACATAATACAATGATTTAGATAGTGAAGGTACATCAATTGGACCACATACATCACTATGCACTAAATCAAGTAAGTCCTTGCATCTATGAGAGTTTGAGTAAAATTTAACTAATTTCTATTTTTTCTTTATACAATTTTTATCAAAAGTTGAAATCAAAGGAAACATAATTTATCCCCATAGTTAGGTTTTTACTCAACAAGATTTTAAGACCTTTGTCACCAATGTGACCAAGACCATAATTCTATAACATAGTCTTATATTGTTATAAGTTGCAACCTAGAATTGATGTACTATTGTATGCAATCATCTTAGTATCAAGACAAAGCAGTATTCCATCATGTACTCCTTTAGAAAGCACCGTTTATCTGTTAATAAAAAAATAGGCTTAGTTACCTAAAGGTAAGTCTAAGGTTTCAAAGAAGTAAAACACTTACAAGTATTCTAAAGAGAAGGGCATTCCATCAAAAATTATATTATTACAAGGTAGAAAAAGATTGAGATAAAACTATTGAGGGTTGGACACAAGCTTTCAGATGATGAAGATGGCAAAGTAGAGGCCCACTAAAACATCCATTATAGGAGGTGCTATCTCTAATGCCTTCTCTTCTTAGATTATGGGGGTTATTCAAATATGTGTAATATGATCTTATTAGGCTAAGGTCAAAATATAATGTGTTTATCAACACTGGTAATGTAGTCTAGGGGAATATAAGTGTGTAATCCTAATGAAACTCATAATTTATGTAAGTCTATGGGCATGTTCTTGTAAGCCTAAGGTCCCTCTTTCATATTTAAATCAACAATTATTTTAAATGGCAGTTTGGTATAGGAATTTGATTTTTCTAATTTAAGTGATAATGTACCAAATCTTCTAAAGGGCATAACATTTGCATATATAAGTGCCTTTATGACTAATCCACCTTTATGGATAACCTTGCTTAAAGGATATAATTTATTATTATTCTATTGTAAAGTTAACCTTAAAATCATGTCAATGTCAACTTGACATTAACCTCTCATTGAGGTCTTGGTATCACTATAAATAGGATCCATTTGTATCATAAGTGTGAATAAAATATAATATATTAGGGTGCCTATGGGTACCCACCTTCTACTTCTTATCATCTCCTTAATATCTTCATTTATTGTTATCTTTTAATCACTTTTACTTCTTAATTAATTATGGTGATGAAGAATACATGTTTCATAATGTTTTTGAAAAATATTATAAATTTGAACAACAAAAGGGAAGAAAATCAAGGTCCATACCTTTCACAGCTATTATTGGAAATTATTGGAAACATAGTCCAGGAACCGTAAATAATGTAATCATTGACATATCCTGGTGAGAGGATAAGTAGGACCCACCACGGTCTGCGGATTTCAAAGGGCCATGGCCGATTCTCTCTTCCAAGAGACGGCCGTATCTCCGTCATTTAATTTGGGTCCAGGAAGGTACGAGTTTCACGGCTTCCGCGCTGTGTGTGGTCGGCGTGTTAGATGTTGACAGGCAGTAATAGGTCTCAACGAGCACGGGCGAGGGGTTGATCGCCAGTAACCGGAGACGAAGCCGGTTGTCCGAGGCTTTGAGTTTAACGGTAGAATTACGAATGTTAAAATATATATACCCACGTCTGGTAGAATGACGAATTCTGCATCGTAAAGTAATATGATGATATCTATTGCAAGACAAAACCATTATGATAGGTATTAATGAAAAATCAAAATCTTGCAATTAAAAAGTAAATGAGCTCTTGATATGTACCTGGAAAAATAATTGAAAAATGATTTTATTAATAATTTGGATATTGTTCACTTGTTGAAGAAATTCAAGTCCACTCTTTGTTAATCAATTTACTTTTTTAACATGGGTAAAGCTACAAATTAGTAGATTGGAGTCTAAGATTTTTAGCTTAAGATGGTTGATTGATTTATAATATTGAAGATTGCATTAATAATTTAAAAAAATTAAATTAATATATTAATTTTTTTTTGGTGAGAAACTAAGGTATTCTATTATTCACATCAATATGATTATTAATAATATTTTTTTGCGTTAATCTTGATTAAGTTGTCATATTTTTTCATGTATTATATAACTCATATTTTCCTTTGCTTAATACCGGTTTTAGTTACCACATGTCACATTGAATATAATATTTTTAAATTAGTTATGTTAGATTGAAATAGTTTTTTTTTTTTTCCTTTGAAATTTTTTATAATTTTATATTAAGCAATTTCTTCATAACTTCCATAGTGACCTAAAAATTAGGTCAAGAGCTTAGCTATCTCCAACCTATTAATTTTTATCATAGGCACTTTTACATATTGTCAACATTGACTTTTGAGTTTTTAAAAAGTTGCTTTAATTATATTTGTTAAGAAATATACAAACATGTCAAATTGGAAACTAATATTTCGTTATTACCATCACAGTTACCTAATATAAAGTATGGAGTTTGGATTTACATGTTTCAGATGGAGTGAATTAATTCTCCTACAAAGAAATATGAACTAGTTGCTATGAATATTCCTCTCTAAATTCATGTACTAAGCATGCACCTAATTTTATCAATATCACTTCCTTTAAGAGTTTATATATTTTCCTATTCAATTCTCAATAAACATATCTAAATGTAAAATCTTCACTTCTATTCATAACTTCTTTTATTTGAGAGACCATGGGTTGTAGAGTCAAGTTTTCCATCCTCAAAGTAACAAGCATGGAGTTTATTACCACCTATAAGTTTTTGTAAATTTGGATTTTGTGTATGCTTTTTTATTTTACCAACATAACCAACAATTTAAGTGCTATTATTTTAGCATAATTATTGGATGAAGTAACGAGAGTTAGTAATATACAATAATCTTCCCCCAATTTAAGTGCTATTATTTTAGCATAATTATTGGATGAAGTAATGGGAGTTAGTAATATACAATAATCTTCCCCCACTTAGGAACCTTGTGACTAGCCCTATCAAGAAAGCCCCATACCCTTAATTTATTGACCAAAACCTTATAATTATTTAAACTTTTGATTATTTAGGAGGAGATTTGCCAAGTAAACTTCTCCTAATCCTAAAAACATTCTTGCATTTTTTTAATATCCATACTCCCTATGAAATTAACATTGGAAGAGCTTTGTATGGTCTATTTGCAATCAAAGATTTCAAACACTTTCTTAAAGAGTTTTCTTTTCATCCTGCAAAAAGCTTTAACTATATAATAACCTACAGACAAAAAAGTTTATATCTATATGGGAATTGGTTACATTTATAATCCTTTTTTATTACTAAACAAGGTTTAAATCTTGAAGCTACCCCTATAAAGCTTATATGTTATTGTTTGTCTTAAGATCACCTCCCATCTTCCATCTTCCGTAGATGCCCGCGCAAGAATAGAGTGTTCAATAATCATCGTCCCTAGATGCCCATCACTGCTGGTGATGAAGGCAATTGACACTGTACACACTAACCGAAAAAAACTACAAAATTAACGTTGGATGGTAACTGTATATAATAATGCAAATGTTGGAGATCGAGTGGCTCTTACCTTGCCGACGGTTTCGTCCACCCGTTTCCTTATCCCAATCACAGGATGAGGTCGCATAATTGCAGATTACGTCTCTTCTTTCGGCCCTTGGCTGAGATGTCTTTTGGAAAATACCTTCCTTCCTATATATATTCACCCACTTTTGCAGTTTTCCATGTCTTTCTCATTTCATTCTTACGCTTTTTCCGTCTTCGTCTTGTCCAGTCCAATTGCTCACCATGAGACTTCCGCCGCCCCGCTGCCATCTCACTCAAACGCAAGCAAAAGTCCATGACGATCAAGATAAATATTCATCTGAAGGTAATATGAAGGATCGTCTGCACGTCCGGATGGTTCAACATCTCATCGAAACATGTCTCCTCTTTCAGATGGATCGGCACCAGTGCGTGGAAGCCCTTGCCACGCATGCGCATTTTCACCCTGCCCTCACCATTGCAGGTATTTGCCCTTTACATTTCTCTTTCTATTCACTCCAGCTTGGTTATACGTTTTCAGTGATTCTGTAATTGTAATTGGTGTGATAATGGCAGTTTGGAAGGAGCTGTTAAAGGAGAACAAGGATTTCTTCCAAGCCTATTTCGTAAACAAATCAGAGAAAAACAATCCTGATCACGTTCCGGATGCTAAATTCTGTTAAGTATTGTAGTGCGTGTAAGTTAAGAGTTTTTATTTTTGTTTTGTTTTCAAAGTAAGTGCTTACAGAAATTTCGAACTTGTGTGTGGAGAATGCGCAGACATAGATCCAGAAGACATTGTAAGGCTGACAAGAAGAAAGTGAAGAATCCAACATAGACGATAGACGAAAGGCTTATGCAGGCTTGATATGAGTCATGTAATTGTGCATTAAGATTTGCTTTCATAGATAGATTGTCTCACTAGTAAGTACTCAATTCGAGTGATCCATGCGTATGTATAAAGTTTGAGTTATGCCAGACATTTTCTAATTTGGTTTTTCTAATTTAGCTTAAGGTTCTGGTAGATCCGTCAAATTCATTTTTAATTTAATTATATATCTATATATACTTAAAAGGATGGTAAGACTTTAATATTTAACCATGTTATTAATTTAATTTTTTTAATTTTTTAATAGATTTTTATTTTTATTTTTAAAATGAGGTTTTGTAAATATAATCACACATTTTAGCATATCAAATAATGGAAACAAAATATATATCATTTGAATTTTATTAAAAATAATAGTATATATATAGATGGGTTAAAATACTTTTTCACAATTTAATATATATTATAAGGAACATTGCAATACGTAACTTTTATATGGGTATATTGAACACATAACGGGCTCCTAATAATACATTAATGATTTTATTTTAATATTTTATTTGTTTTTAAATATGCATTTACTATAAATTTTTATATAAAATTTAGTTTATTTAATAAAAATATTTAGTTGATAAAAATTTATTAGGATTTATTTGTTTTTATAAGTATTATAAAAATATTAGTTGTAATATCATTATATAATTTATTAAAATATCATAATAACATGGAATATATATATATATATATATATATATATATATATATATATATATATATTTTTGGAGTAATACTTTTTATACACATTTACCATGGGATTGAACTCATGTCACATCACCGTACTAGTGGCATCTTTAGTGGTAAACCACACTCATATTTATTAAAATATCATTATATGATTTTTTTTTAATAAAATTTAAGCCCTTTAATTTATAAAAAAAATTAATTTAATATTAATATCAATTAAAATATTAAATAATATTTTTTCATTTCTTGTTTTCAATATACATATATACATATATGAGAATAATCTACATGAAACATTTTAATTCAAACCTCAGAAAAAGACAATTTTAAATTATACACATCAATTTTTTTTTGTACAAGATTCGGTCCTTTAGCGGAAGACATGGACATCTATATTGGGCCTACAACAACCGCAGAAGAAAAGCTCAATTATAAATTGGTGGTTGTTGTTATTACTTGAACTCAGATGTTATCGGTTTCCTCGTATTTAAAATTAAATAAATAAATAAATAACTACAGTTACGTAATTGTGCATTAACCAGATTTGCTTTGATAGACAAATTGGCGGCATGCTCCATTGTCTCACTAGTAAGTACCCAATGCGTATGTGTAGGTCTTGAAAAGATATTAAAATATTTTGTTAACCTTTGAGTGCAAAGGTGTTTGTAGACATTGCACAGGAAGGAGTAAACTAAAGTTCATTGGGATTCAATGAACATTATTAGTATTTTGCAGTCTCCAGTTACGTGCTATATAGGTTTTCAAAACCTATTTTTGTATGTTTATATTTATTTAATAAAAATATAATGTGAAACAAAGTTTGAGTTATGCGAGACATTTTCTAATTTGGTTAGTCTAATTTAGTGTAAGGCTGTTATGAACAGCAAGATCGATAGGTAGTTCTGTCAAATTCATTTTTTATTTAATTATAATTTTTGTACAGGAGAATGGTAAGACTTTAAAATTTAACAATGTTTTTACTAATTTAATTTTTTTTAATGAGACATTATGTGTAAATATAGTCATATTTATTTTAGTGTGCCAAACGTTAAGGATGGAAACAAAATATATATTCTTTTAATTTTATTAAAAATAATAAGTATAACAAAATATATATTGTAAAGTTGGAAATAACGATGTCAGGAAAGAATAGATGCGATTGAGAGGAAAAACGTAATTTGTCTATTCATGGGATTCCGCTCCACTCTTGCTACCTTCGGATAGATGTGATTGAGAGGAAAAACCTAATTTGTCTATTCATGGGATTCCAGTCCACTCTTGCTACCTTCAAGCAATGGGTTGCCAAAAACAACTTCCAAATTTTTACTTACCTTAATGGCTACTTTCTTGTTTTTTTTTTGTTAATTAAGAAGATAGGGAGAACATTTTTCAAGGTGGGCCATGGTTTTTTGGTAGGGCAGGGCTCTTGTTTGGGTCTATTTATTTGGTCTTCTGAGAGAATACTGGCATCCAAAGATATTCACAACAGTTGAAATTCTTTAGGAGTTTACATGATGACTTTTGATAGCACCCAACACTTAGAGCATATGATTTATGCAAGGATTTGTGTTTTGATTGATTTTGACAAACCACTTCCAGAGAAGATTACTTTACAATATGGGAAAAAACATGGGAGCAAGGAGTAGATTATGAAAATATTCCATTTAGATGCAAAATTTGTCATGAATATGGCCATATATCCAAATATTTTCCACATAAGATCCCTTAAAAAGAGAAAGAGGATGGGGACTTGGGAGGGTTTCAAATCCCTAAACAAAAAAACACAAAGAAAAAAATAGCAACAAAAGAGAAAATAGTAATTTCATCTAACACCTTTGAAATTCTCTCCATGGATGAGCAAGCAAATGATGAGGATGGTCAAATGGAAACATTTATTATGGAGACACAGATTGATGAAGAAGGATTGCATGATGAGAAATCATTAAAAGAGTTTGCCTTGATTCTAAGAAATAACACTAAAATGGAAAAAAAGTACAATGTAGAAAACCAAGCCAAGTGCAAAACAAAAGGACAAATTCAAACTACAAACAAAACGGATCCTCCAAAAGATCATACAAATTCTAATGGTAGTGTCGTGTGATGCAGGAGCATCCGGCGACAGTAGAGCAATCTTGCATCTTCCAAAATTTTTCCAGATTTTTCTAAGTATTTTACATTTTGATTTGTTTCAGTTTTTTTTAAGGGGGAAGTTTTTTTGTAAAGCAAGGGGGAAGGAGGTCGCGAAATCGCGACCTCAAAAGCTTCGACTTGGCTTCGGCAAGTTTCGTCGCGATATCGCGACGATATTTCTAACAAAGGCGTAGGGGGAAGTCCCGTCGTGATATCGCGACCAGTTAAAAGTTGCCACGTGGCAGTGTTACCAAGGCAAGGCGGAAGACAAGGCTAAAGGCTACAACAAGGCGCAAGCAAGGGGGGGTCGCGAAAGAGGCTCGACATGACGAAGGCAAAAGGGGGTCGCAAAATCGCGACCCCAATGGGCTCGACAGGGTGAAGGCGCTTTTGGTCGCGATATCGCGACATGTCACGATTTCGTGACCTGTCGCGATATCGCGGCCAATAAGAAGACAGACCAAAGTTTACACGCGGACGGCCAGGCAAGGCTGAAATAGACACGTGGCTGCCACGTGTGTTAAAAGCGACGCAACCAGTTGGAGGTAAGGTTGAAATTGACACGCGAAAGCATACATGTATTAAGTCAAAGATGAGGGCCACGTAATTTGAAAAGAGAGATGTCGACCACGCATATGTTTCTTTTTATTATTATTTCTGGTAGAACAACAATTACAGGCGATGGACTTTATGGTTGAGACAGCGGTACAAAAGAACAGTCAGAACAAAATGGCGGGTGCAGGTTAAGGGAGGCCATTAATGCAAGCTTCATGGCGGATCGGGCAGTTGCCCATTTATGGCAGAAAAATTTGAAAACTCGATCGGGGGGAAAATCGAATTTGAATTTTTGTTAGGCGGGGGCATTAATTGCCTAGAGGATCGAGGCCTCGATAAAAACTCAAAATTTGTAAGGGCAAGGGATGGTGAGTTCGGGATTGAGGGGGAAGAGAAATATGCCTGGAAACTGTAATGTAAGACTGTATTAAGCTATTTGCAAAAAAATTAATTTGAAGTTCTGTTGATTGAATCTCGGCTTGCCATCAAGTGGTATCAGAGCGGGAGCTCCTGAGCGTGTAACAGATCGCCAGAAGAGAGGCAGTTACACCAGGATCTGTGGAAGGATTTGTAAGGGAAGAAAGAAAAATGCCTCCACGAAGAAACCGTGGTGGAGTAGGAAATGTGGTGCCGGCCGAAGACTTCCGAGCCTTGCAGAGACAAGTTCAAGCCTTGCAAGAGGAGCTACGCAGAAGGCACGAGCCCGAAAGGGATGAGGGAAGTGAAGACGAAGTTGATGAAGAAGAAGACCAGTCTGAGGAAGAAGAAGAGGCTGTGGATCCTGCACAAGCCAGGTTGTACAAGGCCATCTCTCAGATTGGAAAGCAACCAAAAATGGAGGTTTCTACATACTCGAGAAACCTAAATCCAGAAGAGGTGATTGACTGGATAAATGATTTAGAAGAATATTTCGAATACGAGGAGGTTGAAGACCCTAATCGGGTCAGATTTGCTAAGACTAAGTTGAAGGGTCATGCCAGCATTTGGTGGAGGGGAATACAGTTGGAGAGGAACAAAAGAGGGAAGGAGAGAATAACAAGATGGGATAGAATGGTGGAAAAGCTAAAAAGACAGTTTATTTTGGCAGATTACGAGTTGGATCTGCTAAGGAAAATGCAGAGTTTGAGACAGACAAACAAAACTGTCCAAGAATACACCGAGGAGTTTTACAAGATCTCTATTAGAACTGGACATTTAGAGGCAAACAAAGAAAAGGTAGCCCGTTATATCAATGGGTTGAGACTCGGTATCCAGGAAGAGCTGAGCCTAGTTCGGGTAAGCACCATTGAGGATGCTTACCAGTTTGCCTTAAAGGTGGAAGAAAAACTGAATAGGCGGTTTGAAGGCAAGCAAAGAGGAAGGGGCCGTGGTGGAAGAACTGGTGGGAGAACCAGTGGAGAAAAATATAAAGATCTGAAGAAGACTGGTGAAGCCAGTAGCAACCAGGATCAAAGGGAAGAGGATGTTTATCAGCCCCGTGATCAGAACAACTACCCAAGAGGACGGGGTGGATCTGGACGAGGGTTTGGAAGAGGAGTATTTCGTGGGACATGTTTCCACTGTGGTGAAGAAGGGCATCGGGCATTTGAGTGTCCACAACACCGAGAAAGGACGAACAAGAGGCCTGAGGGTCCAGCCAGGGCTGCTGTGGCAGAGGAAGATGTTGAGTCTGAACATTCTGAAGAAGCGGAGAGAGGGGAAGCAATGATCGTAAGAAGAGTCCTATTGAATGAGGAGAAGGACACAGATCAGAGAAGAAGTTTATTCCGCACAAGGTGTAAATGCGCGGGCAAGGTTTGCAATATTATTATTGATAATGGTAGCACGGATAACCTGGTTTCAGAAGAAATGGTTACCAAGTTACAATTAGAGAGGAAGAAGCACCCGCATCCATATCGGGTCGCATGGTTACAGAAGGACCATAGGGCTTTGGTCAATGAGCAGTGCTCCGTTAAATTTAATATTGGAAATTATTGTGATGAGGTCCTGTGCGACATCCTGCCTATGGATGCTTGCCATATGTTGCTGGGAAGGCCCTGGCAGTTCGATCGGAGTGCAGTGCATGACGGCCGTGCCAACACCTACTCATTGACAAAGAATGGTGTACGCCATAAGCTGAAACCCATGAAGGAGGCGGATGAAAAGGTGTGTAACAGCTCCAAAATCTGTTTAGTTGAAGGGAGAAAATTTTTGGACGGTTTGAAGCATGAACATTTGTGTTATGCAATAATTCCTAGAGTTAGGGAGGAGGAATGCAAAGATACCCCGACAGAAGTCCTAGATCTGTTGGAGGAATTTCCAGATATTGTATCAGATAATGTGCCTGAGGGTTTACCCCCAGTAAGGAAGATCAGCCACCATATAGATTTGGTGCCAGGATCAAGCTTGCCAAATAAAGTTGCACACGAATGACACCTGTAGAAAGCGAGGAGTTAAACAGACAGGGTCCAGGAGTTGTTGGAGAAAGGATTGATTAGGGAGAGTCTTAGCCCGTGTGCAGTGCTAGTAGTACTAGCACCCAAGAAGGATGGAGAGTGGAGAATGTGCACAAACTCTCGGGAAATCAACAAAATCACTATCAAATATAGATTCCCATTGCCAAGGATGGATGATATCATGGACAGTTTAAGTGGAGCTGAGTACTTCACGAAGATTGACCTAAAAAGTGGTTATCATCAGATCCGGATCCGAGAAGGAGATGAGTGGAAGACAACCTTCAAGACAAGAGAGGGCTTGTATGAGTGGTTGGTCATGCCATTTGGGCTGTCCAATGCACCAAGTACCTTCATGCGGCTGATGAATGAAGTACTGAAAGAGTTTCTGGGAAAGTTTGTCATTGTTTATTTAGATGATATATTAATATTCAACAGAACCCTGGAGGAACACCTGATGCATATCAGGAGGGTTTTTGAAAAGCTGTGGGAGGAGAAGTTATTAATAAATCTAAAAAAGTGTAATTTTGTCAAGAAAGAGTTAGTATACCTGGGGTTTGTAATCTCAACAGAAGGTCTGAAAATGGACCCAGAGAAGGTGAGAGCCATCATCGAATGGCCTACCCCAAGAAGCACAATAGAAGTAAGATCATTTCATGGTCTAGCCAACTTTTACAGGAAGTTCATAAAGAACTTCAGCAGCATTTGTGCACCTCTCACAGAAACAATGAGAGGGGATAAAAAAGAGTTCAAGTGGACATTAGGGGCTGAAAGGAGCTTTGATGCATTAAAGAAAAAGGTCACAGAACAGCCTGTTTTGGCACTCCCAGACTTTAACAAGGTATTTCAGGTGGACTGTGATGCCAGTGGCAGTGCAATAGGGGCTGTACTGAGTCAAGAAGGCAGACCTGTTGCTTATTTCAGTGAGAAGCTAAATGATGCTCGAAAAAAGTATTCAGTTTATGACCAAGAATTTTATGCTATAGTTCAGGCTCTGAAGAAGTGGAGACACTATTTATTGCCAAAGGAGTTTGTTCTATTTACTGATCATCAGGCTTTACAGTACATTAACAGTCAAACAAAACTGAATCAAAGGCACATGAAGTGGGTGGAGTTCCTCCAAAGCTATACCTTTGTGCTGAAGCACAGAAGCGGGAAATCAAACAGAGTTGCAGATGCCTTAAGTAGAAGGCAGAATTTACTGATTAAAATGACAGTGGAAGTAGTGGGATTTGAAGAACTGAAGGGTTTGTACCCTGAAGATCCGGATTTTGCAGAAGCCTGGACGGCTTGCTTGACACCTGTTACTGTGGACAGGACAAAATGGTTGGATTTTCTAATCCAAGACGGAATGTTGTTCAGAGGAAGTAAATTATGCATTCCAAGGAGTTCCATGCGGGAAAACTTAGTCAAGGAGAAACACAGCGGAGGACTGGCCGGACATTTTGGCCAGGATAAGACAATTGCCCTGGTGAGCGAAAATTACTATTGGCCGCAACTACAGCAAGATGTGAAAAAGTTTGTACAGAGCTGTAGAATATGCCAGATGGCAAAGGGGAGAAGACAGAACACGGGATTGTATCAGCCGTTACCAATGCCTGAGCGGCCATGGGAGGACGTCAATATGGACTTCGTCCTCGGATTGCCAAGAACACGGAGGGGAAATGACTCTGTATTTGTAGTAGTTGATAGATTTTCCAAGATGGCACACTTTATTCCATGCCAGAAAACAAGTGATGCGGTTCACATTGCAGGGTTATTTTTCAAGGAAGTGGTACGACTTCACGGTCTACCGAAGAGCATTGTTTCTGACAGAGATACAAAATTTGTTGGGTATTTCTGGAGAACTCTGTGGAAGAAGTTGAAGACAGATCTGAAATTCAGTTCTGCATACCACCCGCAGACTGATGGACAGACAGAGGTGGTAAATAGAAGCCTGGGTAATTTACTGAGATGCTTGATAGCAGATCAACCCAAGGGATGGGATTTAGTTTTACCGCAGGCGGAATTTGCGTATAACAATTCAGTCAATAAGAGCACCAATAAATCTCCGTTCCAGATAATATATGGAAACAGCCCAAGAAATGTGTCTGAACTGAGAAAGTTGGATAAGAGAGAAAAGTGCAGTGCCGAGGCAGAAGAATTTGCGGAACATATGAAAAGTCTGCATGAAGAAGTAAGGAAACAAATTATAAAAATGAATACTCAATATAAGACAAGAGCAGACCAGAAGCGGCGGTTCAAAGAGTTCGAAGTAGGAGATGAAGTCATGGTCCATCTCAGGAAGGAAAGATTTCCTGCCAAAACTTATAACAAATTGAAGATGAAGAAGTTTGGGCCATGCAGAATACTGGAAAAATGGGAGTCAGGAAATGCATATGAAGTGGAATTGCCAAGTTGGCTTGACATTTCACCTATTTTTAATATTTCAGATTTAGTGGAATATCATGAGGGAGAGAGTACAGAGGTACCAAGTACAGGATTATGGCAAATTCCAGCATCTACTCCAACCACCGACGAGGTCGAAGAAATATTAGACACTCGTGAAGGCAGAAGCACCAGAAACAAACAGTATTCTAAATATTTGATAAAGTGGAAGGGCAGACCTGTTGAAGATGCAACTTGGTTGTCGAAAATGGAGGTTGACCGCCTGGGTCTTCCCCTAACAAAATAGAAGTGAGGATCACTTTTAATTTACCCCGGGTGTCTGATGCAGGAGCATCCGACGACAGTAGAGCAATCTTGCATCTTCCAAAATTTTTCTAGATTTTTCTAAGTACTTTACATTTTGATTTGTTTCAGTTTTTTTAAGGGGGAAGTTTTTTGTAAAGCAAGGGGGAAGGAGGTCACGAAATCGCGACATGTCACGAAATCGTGACCTCAAAAGCTTCGACTTGGCTTCGGCAAGTTTCGTCGCGATATCGCGACGTCGATATCGCGACGATATTTCTAACAAAGGCGTAGGGGGAAGTCCCGTCGCGATATCGCGACAGTCACGATATCGCGACGGGATATCACGACCAGTTAAAAGTTGCCACGTGGCAGTGTTACCAAGGCAAGGCGGAAGACAAGGCTAAAGGCTTCAGCAAGGCATAGGCAAGGGGGTCGCGAAATCGCGACATGTCACGATTTCGTGACATGTCACGAAATCGTGACCCCAAGAGGCTCGGCATGACGAAGGCAAAAGGGGGTCACGAAATCGCGACCCCAATGGGCTCGACAGGGTGAAGGCGCTTTTGGTCGCGATATCGCGACATGTCACGATTTCGTGACCTGTCGCGATATCGCGGCCAATAAGAAGACAGACCAAAGTTTACACGCGGACGGCCAGGCAAGGCTGAAATAGACACGTGGCTGCCACGTGTGTTAAAAGCGACGCAACCAGTTGGGGGTAAGGTTGAAATTGACACGCGGAAGCATACATGTATTAAGTCAAAGATGAGGGCCACGTAATTTGAAAAGAAAGATGTCGACCACGCATATGTTTCTTTTTATTATTATTTTTGGTAGAACAACAATTACAGGCGATGGACTTTATGGTTGAGACAGCGGTACAAAAGAACAGTTAGAACAAAACGACGGGTGCAGGTTAAGGGAGGCCATTAATGCAAGCTTCATGGCGGATCGGGCAGTTGCCCATTTATGGCAAAAAAATTTGAAAACTCGATCGGGGGAAAATCGAATTTGAATTTTTGTTAGGCGGGGGCATTAATTGCCTAGAGGATCGAGGCCTCGATAAAAACTCAAAATTTGTAAGGGCAAGGGATGGTGAGTTCGGGATTGAGGGGGAAGAGAAATATGCCTGGAAACTGTAATGTAAGACTGTATTAAGCTATTTGCAGAAAAATTAATCTGAAGTTCTGTTGATTGAATCTCGGCTTGCCATCATCGTGGTACCAAGTAACCAACCTATAGTCGCAACTAGAATGAATCAAATAAAATGATAAGAATGCCATAATCCTAAGATTTATAGTCAATCTCTTTATGACAATGGTGGAAGTTTTGGCTATTTTGCTAAGCAATTTCTCTTATTCTTGGTAATTTGTTAAGCTTTGGTTTATTTTTTTAATTTAAAGCTTTGGCTTATTTTTAGTTTTATCATTTTTTTGTTTGTTTTGTCTATAGCTCCTTTGTGCTTAGTTTTTGTTGTATTTGTTTTTCCTAATTTTGTTTGTGGTGTATTTGATTCATTTTGTTGTTTCTATTTTGGTTTTGTTTTGTTATGTTATTTTTGGTGTGTTTTGTTATGTTGTATTTGTGGTTTTTCTATGTGTTTGTGTTTTGGTGTTGTTTATTTTTGTCTTTTTTTGTGTGTGTATTTTTATTGTTTTTTTCTATGTTGTTTATGTGTTTGTTCTGTGTGGTTCTTATTTTTTTGTGCATGTGTTTGATTGTGCCTTTTCTTGTTGACACGCTCAAGGAGTATGATTTATTTGTTTTAGTTTTTTGTGTGTTTGTGTTTGTGCGTTCTTGTTTCCTTGCATGTGTCAAAGGTGGTAGGCTAGGTGCAAGCCCTGGGTATTTTTGGCATAAGAGATACTCCTACTTCCTTGGGTCTTACCCAAAAGTGGCATCCCTTCTGGGATGTTTTCCACAAACAAAATAAATAAATAAATAAATAAATATATATATATATTCTTTTAATTTTATTAAAAATAATAAGTGTAATTTTATTATTGTACTTATTAAAAACAAAAACTATAGTTTATTTATTTTTAATATTTTTTTTTGGTTAAATAAAATAATTGTTCACAACCACATTATTTTTAATAAGTTAATAAATAGATTTTTATTAACATGTGAGCGCTTTGGCATTAATTGCAACTATGCTTTTCACAGATTGACTGCAGCTGTGATTTTCATCCAATAACATGCTTTCTTTTAAAGTTAGTTTTTTGTTAGCATTAGAAACAATTTAAAAATATAGTGGCTTTTATAAGCTACATGTTTATGTACATACGATACAAGTTCTGTGGCACTTTATTTTATACAAAGTGTTTTAAATGTTGAACATTTACTGAAATAGGTAAAATTTGGTTATTAGTGCCCACCAATTTGAACATGTTGCAATTGCATTTTGCAATGACTTTGTAAGGTCTAGACTAGAATAAGTCAAACTTTTGGTACTTTTTTTAGTTTTATTTTATCTTCATCTCACTTGAGCACTAAGTCATCAATTTGGAAGTATCATGATGAATATTTTTTATTGAACCATCACTTGACATTGATTTGGTGTTTTGAAAAGCAATTATAAGCTTTTTATCTTTACTCCTCTAGAAATAGTAATTCTATCATCCGGGCCTCAATCAACTCTATGTGTGGGTGTTCTCCTCTGTCTATTAACTTTATTGTTAGTAACTCTATATGGAAGATTGCTTCTTTTTCATAGACCAAGGAGTATGGTGATACCTTTAATACCTTATTTACTATGAAGCAATCTGCCCATAAGTCCTGATTAAGTATTAAATGCTAGTTCTTTTGATTTTCACCAACAATCCTCTTGTTGATTATCAACAAGTTCTTATTAGTAGACTCTGCTAGTCCATTCTCTTACAGATAATAGTTGAAGGATGTCTTTAAGTAGATGTCATATATGCTTGTAAAATCTATAATATTAGCACCTATGAAGATGTACCCTTTTTTTGTCATTATCGTAGTCGAGATACCAAATCTTATTATCAACTTCTCTAAAAAGTTATTCATGGTCTCTTAATTGACCATTTTTTGTTGCTACTACTTTTGACCGCTTAGTAAAATAATCGGTTATAGTTAGGATGAATTTGGGTTGATGAGTCCATTGAAGTGAAGCCTCCATTGCTAGAAAGGCTCCTCTACAATGATCAATTAAAGAGAGAACACCAAGTTTCTTCTTCTCTTAATAAACTTGTGGTATTTCTCATAAACTTTAGCTATTTTTAATGCATATGTAAACATGAAAGGCCAATAATACCTAGCATGAATCTTAGTTGCAGTAGTATATGTCGAGTAGTGACCTTCAAAGAATCCAAAATGAAATTCATCTAGTAATTTTGTTGCTTGCTCTAGTCAAATGCATTGGACAAGGATTCCATCAAAATTTTTCGTAAATAATACTTCTAGTAAAAAACATAGTTCAATACTTGTAGTCTATATCTATGATGTTGGCAAGCACTTAATCCTTTAGAATATATACCTATCTAAAAGTATTTGATCAATTTGAATACATAATATGCTTTCTCTGTGCATTCCTCATTCCTGAACTCTACTTCAACGTCATCTTCTATGCATAAGTTGTGTTTCAACTTGATCATAGATGTTATTTATTCACATAGAGCTCTTCATCTTACCAGCTTTGTCGACTAGATCTCAATATTGTATTCTTGTATCTTGGTAATCCACCTAGCTCTTTTCTCTTACAATTCTCCATCAAGTATAAAATTTCTAATATCTAGGTGCACTACATAGACCAATATCTTGCTTTGATACAAGTTGTGTCTAAGCTATTGAATGATTTTCTAATAGCAAACACTTGTTTCTATATGAACTTAAAGTTCTTATGATAATCAGACAATGTTTGGATAAGGAAGGGTATTGGATGCTCATCCTAATTATATTTTTGAGTTAGTACTGTAGCATAGTATCTTTATACCCACAAATATATAGAATGAAATCCTTTCTATAGTCTACATTGACTAAAATTGAAGCTTGTGTTATCACACGTTTGATTTATTCAAAAAAATTTCTCCTTTTTGGGGTCTATGTAAACATTGCATCCTTATTTAGAAGATTTGCAATAGTCTTGACTATCTACACAAATTCAAACGTAAAATTCTGGATAAAATTGATCTTCCCGAGGGACTATAGAGCATTTTTATTGAGGGGAAGCAATAGTGCTAAAATAGCTTTAATATTATCTAGATAAATAGCTAATCCCTATTATGAAATGATGTGTCCTAGAAGGTTTACTTTATGCATGACGAATATTAACTTCTTGGGGTTGAGTGACACTCGAAACTCCTAGTATTTAAAAAAAAACATTTTTAGATGATCTAAATGTTGTTGCTTATAGAGGGAAAAAATTGTCAGGTCATCTAGGTAGATGAGGATTATTTTTCTAACTAGCTCACCGAAGGCAATATCTAAAGCTCATTGAAAATTTGCTTTGGCATTGGATAAGTCAAAGGGTATTCTTTGATATATAAAAGTACCCCATATGGTGATGAAGGCTATCTTATACTAATTTTCATCTGTCATCCAAATTTCATTATATACATTTTGCTTCCTATTTCATGCATTTTTCCTTATTTGCCTTGCTAATTTTTGGATTTCCATTGTGAAGCCACTACTATCTAATGTAGACATCCAAATCTAACCATTTGTCATCCATCTGTGTCCTCCAATCACAAATACCCATTATATATATGTATGTATTTGTTTAATATATATTTAAATATTAATATTTTATATATTATATTTATATATTTAATAAATATATATTTATTTATAAAAATTAATCCTAACCATTCACCATGTTTTAATCTCAGCCATCTATCCACCTAATCCATGCCACTTTACCCAAATTTAATATCCATCCTTCCTCATGTTTTAATCTCGGTCACTCATTATGTGTCATCAAAACCCTAACATGTTCTATGGTAGATTATAAAATAGGAGTCATTTTGATGAATCAAAGGCTTAATTACTGAATATTCTTTGTCTCTAAGAATTCTTAATCCTTAATCCCTTAAGATTTCATTAACCCTTAATCAGTTGGACCCTAATATTCCTAATCTCTTTTTGAATATTAAGCTATTTTTGCCCTAGCCACTTCGTCATCACTTTCATCCCTTGTTGTTATCATTCACATCCCCTATTTATATTACTGCCCATCCTGTGCAAACTATATCTGGTTATACGACACTTTCCTTAGCCCCCGAACACCCCCCAAAGCCACTAGAACACCTATGGCTATTTATGGAACCTTTTTGGTGCATTTTTCACCATCACATAATGTCTTTGTGCATTTTCTACCATCATAGAACACCTATGAGCATTTCCTATAGCATATCTACAGTCCTACAACCCTCGGGTGTCACTTGGGTATCCTCACAATTATCATTAATAGAAGCAAAAATATCAAGTGATAAGGTAAATGATATTCTATGCATTATTTTTTATATTTCTGCACTTCTATTTTCAGTTACATTCTGCAGCATCTAGGGTTTAGTTATTTTTATATTTCTTACGGGACGCTTAAGGTATAACACCTTCCTAATAAAAAAAACATCCAAAGTTACCTAACACCTTTGGTCACATTTCATTTAAAAAACACATATATTAAAAACAAATTCAAAAATAAAATAAAATAAACAAATTAAAAAAAACATTTGCATTGCATATACATGGTTTTTTTCCAATTGCATTTATTTGTGTTACCTACTGTCGTTTAGGTTCCTAGAGTTCTAGCATTGGTTCTAGCAGACAGGATCCATTTATCCATCTTTCACCTTACCAACCACCATTTTCCCCTTTAAGTTAACATGAATCCTGTCGATTTATTCACCTCGCTCCGTAATCCATATGATTTGGCAAAGATAATTCCAATTGACATGAGCCTTATTGGTATGGACCATATTTCCTTGCCACCATCATTATTTGAATTTATCCTTTCTAAGGAATTGTTAAGGGCTTCAACCAACTATATTCCTCTATCACCTCAACCTTTGTCTTCACCTTCACATTTAGATCTTGAGGTTTTCCAGATAGACATAGAATAGGTTGATTCATAAGATTTTGATAATATCATTTATGATATTCATCTGATCCCAAAACCCCATCATCTTGAGGAAGGTTCTCACATGTCCATTGAAGATACCATTGACATGAACCTTAGTTCAGATGCAGATAATTCATAAATTGTCAAACTTGGTAAAAGTCTATCCATAGATGAACAAGAGAAATTAATTGCTGTCATCGAGATGAAGAAGGACATTTTTAGATGGTCCTACAAAGACATGCTTGGTCTTGATCCTAACTTGGTTGTCCACAATCTCACCTTACATTCTTATGCTAAGTCAATCAAACAAGAACTTGGAAGGATGCATCCTACCGTTGCCCTCTTGGTAAAAGAAGAGCTTCAAAAGCTATTAGATGTGGGTTTAATTATTCCCTTTGACTATCCTAAGTGGATTTCAAACATGGTACCCATTCGTAAGCCTAACGAGACAATCCACATTTGCAATGATTTTTGAGACCTTAACAAAGTGTGTCCTAAGGATGAGTTTCCTCTACAAAAAATTGATACTCTTGTTGGCACCTGTGATGGCCATGAAATACTTTCTCTAATGGATAATTTTTTAGGATACAATCAGATTCGAATCAATCTTAATGACCAACAAAAAACAACATTCACTACATATTGAGGGACTTCTTGTTACAAGGTGATTCCCTTTGGCCTCAAAAACATAGGTCCCACTTATCAATGTGACATGACATACATCTTCCATGATTACATGCATAAGATCATTGAATATTATGTGGATGATATCTTGGAAAAATACAAAACTTGACAAGAGCACATTGGTATCTTGGAAAAATTCTTTGATCAACTTCTAGAGCACAATGTAAGGTTGAACCCCAAAAAGTGTGTCTTTGGTGTTACCTTAGGCAAACTACTAGGATTTATTATCTCCAAAATAGGTATTTAGGTGGACCAAAAAAAATTCAAGGCCATCATGGAGATGCCTCCCCCAACAAACTTAAAGGAATTGTGTAGTTTACAAAGAAAGATTCAATCAATTCATCACTTCATTACGTAACTTTCTAGAAAATGCAGACCATTCAATATTCTAATATAAAAGGGGATGACATTTTCATGGATAGATGAATGTCAAAAATATTTTGATGATATCAAGAAATACTTAGCTTCTTCACCAATCTTAACTCCTCCTCGTCCAGGGGTCCCCTTCAATATTTATGTTTCAAAAATGGACTTTGCATTAGGGACAATGCTTGCACAAAAGAATGAAAATAATTGAGAGAAAGCTATCAATTACATTAGTCGAACATTTGTAAGCTATAAAACAAAATACGCTTACATGGAAAAATTGTGCTTAGTAGTAGTTTTCGCCACTAATAAACTCAGACATTACATGCTTAGTTACACCACTTATGTCATAGCTCACAAAAATTCCTCTGCGTTATATGATGTCTCACAATTACAATAACATCCACACTTCTAAATGAATATTTTTTCTCAATGACTTTGACCTTGAGTTCATTAGCCAAAAATCCATTAAAGGTCAGGTCATAGCCGATTAGCTTGTAGAAGCTTCACTTCCTAATGATCAACCCTTGATTATTGAGCTACTAAATGATTCAGTATTCAGTGTCACTAAACAAGAAGATGTCATTTTGGAGAAAGATGACAATATCACATTGTTCTTTGATGGTTCTAAGTACGAAAAAGATCAAGGTGTTGGATTTGTGTTTCATACATCCCAAGGGATACCTATACACTTATCATTCAAACTTGACTTCTAATGCACAAACAAAAATGCAAAGTATGAAGACTTAATCTTAGGTCTTCAAGCAGCCATAGCTATGGGAATAAAATATATAAGGATATTTAGGGATTCTCAACTTTTTGTTAGATAATTCAATGGAGAATACCAATGCAAGGAACCTACCATAAAGATTTACCATGAAATATCAATGAAATTGTTCACCCTATTTTATTGGTATGAAATCGATAATTTGCCATGTTCGACTAATATATTTGTAGATGTGATGGCCTCTCTAGGGTCATTGATTCCAAATCACTTCGAAGGAGAGGTACAACTACTCATTGTTACAATTATCTCTAAATCTATAATTTTTCATGTTGAATCTAAGGATGAAAATGATGTTTGCTTTATCCATTCAAAGACATATGATCCTTGGTCAAACCAAATAATAGTCTTTCTCAAGTTTGAAATACTTCTACCAAATTTGTCACATATTGCTAAATGCACTTTCAAGAAAAAGGTAGCTCATTTTAATCTCTTAGGGTACGTGTTGTATAGACATGGTTATGGTGGAGTCCTCCTTTGTCTTCTCAAGCTAGCAGAGGCATAAAGAGCCATAACTAAAGCTCATGATGGTACTTGTAGTGGTCGTTTGAGTGAAATAGTCATTGCAAAGCATATTTTATGCATGGGTTATTATTGGCCCACCATGGAATGCAACTGTTGCACTTATACCAGGCATTGTAAACAATGTCAAGAGCATGCTAATATAACTCATGTGCCATCACAATCATTACAACTTATTCAAAGCCTTTGGTCCTTTTCACAATGAGATCTTAATTTGATTTGTAAAATATTGCCTTCTTCCTCGAGATAACATACATTCATTATCATAGCTACTGAATATTTTACAATGTAGGCTGAGGTAATTCCTCTAACCAGTATGACAGGATCTCAAATTGTGGAGTTCATTCTCCATCATATCATTTGTCATTTTGTTATCCCCTCAAAAATCATCTCTAACAATGACAAGTAGTTCAATAACAAGGATGTTTGAGCACTTTACGAGAAATATAATATCCAACACAATTTTTTGAACCCTTATAATCCATAAGAAAATGGATAAGCTAAGGCTACAAGTAATACCTTAATTACTATTCTCAAGAAACTAGTCAAAGAAAATCATAGATATTAGCATACTCAAATTCCCTTGGCATTTTGGACTTATCGAACAAGCATCCACATGCCTATTGGGGTAACACCATTTTCATTGGTCTTTGGAGTTGAATCAATCATGCCTCTTAAGCTTGAGATCCCCTTATTGTAAATTTTTTTGTAGGAATTCATATATGACGACACTTCTAGAGAAGCACATTTTAACCAACTCACACTTCTTGATGAAAGGCGTGTTAATACTTTAGAATATTTACAAGTTTATCAAGACCGCCTAAAGCGTGCTTACAACACCAAAGTTCATCTACATGAATTCCAAGTAGGAGACCTTGTTCATAAAGAGAAAAAACAAAATACCAATGCATTGCCGCATCTTCGTGATAAATTTACGGCTAGTTGGTTAGGTCCATACATTGTCACTCAAAAAGTGGGTAAAGGAATTTGAAGACCCCGAACCACTTAACATCATCCACTTGAGAGCATTATATGCTTAATATGATATATATATATATATATACATGGCTAATACACAAAAAACAATATTATTTTTTACACATTGTATTTCACAAATTCTATTTTACAGATTGCACTTAACACTTTATAGTGCATAAAATTACATTTCACACATTGCGTTGCACACATTTCATCTCATAAATTGTATTTCATACAATGCATTTACAACCATCTTCACACATTCCATATTCTCATATTCTAGGGGTCATTTATTCATTTTAGATAATTATTTGTCCAATACAGTTTTATTGCCTTAATCAAGGGCACCTCCCAATCATCATTCATTTCATTGCACCATGCCATGAACTCAAGTAGTCATTTGTAACCCACATGTCTATAAATACCTAGGTGTTGTCGGTCACTCAACCACTCCTAGTGTTTCTAGCAACCTCCAATACATGTCAAGTTTTATTTAGGACCAAGACATATTTTCACTAAGAAAATATTGAGTTCTAGGAATTGACTTGTTGTGGCTGCTCCACAACTATCCCCAAAACTTGGGGAACCACTTTTAAATTTTAGATTTTGGGAGTTTAGGTTGTCTTTGAGTAGCTTGGAGTGTTTTTTCTTTTAGTAAGCTCATTGGGTTTCATAATTCTCAGTTTGGTTAGTGTCGTCTTAAGCCTTTGTTAGGTCATTAAGCTTAATTTTCTTCTAGCTTTTATAGTTGCCTAGGTTTGGTATTTAAGTTCCAATGTTCATTATAAAATATTGAAAGCAATTAATCTATAGCATTGGAAATAATAATAAGATATATATATATATATACTTATCAAAGTAAATTTCTTTAGTTTTAGATTTATGGTTTTACTTTTTAGTTTCAAAATTTTTGGTGTTGTTTGAGTTTAACTATAGTTTTAGATTATTGTTAGGTTGTAAGTACGAGTGCATTTTGATAAATTTGTAATGTCAAAAGGGCCTTTCATTTTTGATTCGTGATGTTCATGTTTTATGTAGGCTAGTGGTGAAGTCGTTGACCCATGACGTGGACCCCAATCAAATTCGAGGTCGACAGGATCCAATACAGTGTATACCACTAGTGTGAACATGGATCTTAATTTAGATATCACACCAGCATGGTGTTTACCTCTGCAGGGAAGCCCAACAACGTGTCTAGAGCACAAAAGTGGATGAGATGAGTGTTTATAATCAAACGACAATAGTGATATGGACACACATAGGTGGATCACCTAGATAGTGACACATCAAGGGCAGACTTACACCATATATGGAAGTTGATAGAAAAATCAGATTGGTTGAGGTAGACAGCATGGCAATGGTCGCCATAGTGGGTGGATTTGATCACCAATTTCTTCAACATTCGGTACATCTGATGTACTTGGGAAGTGGGAAATTTCTAACGAGCAGTAGATATCATTTCAAGAGATTTATGCATAAGGCATCCCACTTGGTAGACTGATAACACACGTAAAGCGAAGACGTTTATGGATAACTGTGAGACAGACCTCGATGATCCAAAGTTATGTTGATGATGTAAATGGTGATATGGCATCGACTAACATATATGGTATAAGTAATCGAGGAGGACGACGAAGAAAAAACCCAAGGTATACTTAGATAGTTTAATTTTGATAGCAATGACGTGGATTGCAACATGTACATGGAAGAATATGGCGTCGATGCTAGAACATAATAGTGACATGGACACATTGAATATGGTATAATTTTGGAAAATTCTATAAAAGGACAGTGTTTCTACTTTGAGTAGGATCTACATGGATGTTAGGCGGTGATATCCTTTATGGACTGAGTGTCAAAGACAACACCAATAGACTAGATGTAGCATGAATTATGGAGACACTGAGATCGAAGGAGAAACTAACAGTGATGTTTCATCTTCCCCCATGATGGATTGTGTTTTAGGAGCTATAGATTCCAATCAATACCAACCATATAATATAATATCCTTGAATTTAATGAGTTCTAATGTGAGCAATCAAGGGGATAGGATTGAATGCTCGTATATTAGAACCACCTTAGATATCATCCAAGAAGAGGTGCAAGTATCAAGGTCAATGTCCACCAATGAGGATTGTAGTAAGAAAACCCATCAAGACATAGAGATTGGTTCATTTTTATTCACAAAGGAGTATTGGGAGAATTATAGAAAATAAAATATAAGACTTGACCCCACTTAAGGAAACATTAACCCACCACTAGATGAATCTAAGGAAGATGAATTTTTCAAAATAGAAAAGGATGAATCTGAAGAAGAGGAATTATTTGAAGTTGAGGAAGGTGAATCAATAGATGAATCTAAATATTATATGAAAGACGTGATAGAATATGATTCTGATATAGAGCTAAGACAACACACAACAAAGATCAACGCAAAGCTCGAAAACACACAGACGAATTCCAACAAATTTTCATTAAACAGAGGTCTTCCTCCGAATACACAACGATCCTATTCAAAAATGGCCAAGAGTCCCTTTACAATGTATGTGCCGCCTTTTTATCCTCGGCCGCCACCTCCTTTTCACATCATTACACTAAGTGCGGGCCTTCTCTAACCACCCGCACGAATTTTCTGCTGCACCTGCGAGATGCTGCCAGGAGCCCCGTGTTATCATGGTCTGGGGTGGCGGAGTGCGCTGCGGCCGCCTGTCAATCCATCCGCCATATCATCATTCATAGGAGTGCGCCAAGTCGCTTGTAATTTGATGCCACGTGTCCCCTTGCCAGAGTCCCTGTAACCGCTCCATACTCTCGGGCCACCTGTAACTTCACGCCACGTGTCCCTCTGCACTGGTCTCTGCAATCACCGGTTGGTCAACGTCGTGAGCGCTCTGGTCGCGATATCGCGACGTTTTTGCTCCAATACTTTCTCTCTCCTCTTTGGTCGCGATATCGTGACGTTTTCGGCGTTAGGCTTCTCTCTCCTCCTTGGGGCCGCGATTTCGTGACACGTCACGAAATCTGACGATTTCGTGACATCTTTGTATTCCGTACTTGTTGCTTCGTTTGGGCCGCGAAACCGTGACATGTCACGATTTCGTGACCATTTCACGCCCTTGAGTCTTTGGCTCGAAAGTGTCACGATTTCGCGACCACCTTGCGTTGTTGAGTCTTCGCACCGAAAGCGTCACGATTTCGCGACCACTTTGCATTTTGGAACCTTGCCTCCGGATATGTCATGATTTCACGACGTCTTTGAGCCTTGTCCTCGAAGGTGTCACGATTTCGCGACGTCCTTGAACCTAGTCTTCGAAGGTGTCACGATTTCACGACCATTTGGCACTCAAGTGACTTTGCCTCGGAGTTGTCATGATTTCGACCAATTGTTTTTTGGCTTGACCTCTCCGAAAATGTCACGATTTCGCGACCATTTCGTATGCGTTGCCTCAAAAATGTCACGATTTCATGATAGTTTTGCACCTTGGCCCTTTTTATCAAAAAGCGTCGCGATATCGCGACAGTTTGGCCCGCTGGCGCCCTTCTTCAAAAAGCGTCGCGATATCGCGACAGTTTTAGTACTTAAAGAAAAAATACATTTTGGGTGATGCAAGATTGCAGCTTCGCCACCGGATGCTCCTGCATCAGACACCCGGGGTGAGTTTGAGAAGTGACCTCACTTCTGATCTTTTCGAGGTAGACCCAGGCGATCAACCTCAGCCTTTGATAACCAAGTCGCGTCTTCAATGGGTCTGCCCTTCCATTTGACCAAGTACTCCGAGTAACTCCTGTTCCTAGTACTTCGGCCCTCACGCATATCCAGAACTTCTTCTATCTCGTCCGCAACTGGGATGGCTGCTGGAATGCTCCACAGATCTGGACTGGGTATCTCACTGCTTTCTCCTTCATGATACTCGACCAAATCTGAGATGTTAAACACGGGGGAGATGTTAAGTTCGTTTGGTAACTCCACCTCGTAGGCATTACCCGAATCCCGTTTGCCAACGATCTTGCATGGCCCAAATTTCTTCATTTTTAGCTTGTTATAGGTCTTGGCAGGAAACCGCTCCTTCCTCAGATGGACCATGATAGAATCTCCTACTTTGAACTCTTTAGCTCTACGTTTTTGATCCGCCCTTGTCTTGTACTGAGCATTCATCTTGGCAATGTGTTTTGTCACTTCCTCATGCACTCCCTTTAGATGTTCGGCAAAATCTTCTGCCTCAGCACTGCATTTCTCCCTCGTATCTATCCTTCTCAACTCTGAGGCATTTCTTGGGCTGCTCCCATAGATGATCTGGAATGGTGACTTATTGGTACTCCGATTGACCGAGCTGTTATACGTGAATTCTGCTTGTGGCAGAACTAGATCCCATCCCTTGGGCTTGTCCCCTACCAAGCATCGTAGTAGGTTGCCCAAACTCCTATTAACCACCTCTGTCTGCCCATCTGTTTGAGGGTGGTATGCAGAACTGAACTTTAACTCCGTCTTCAGTTTCTTCCACAGGGTCTTCCAGAAATATCCTACAAACTTGGTATCCCTGTCCGACACAATGCTTCTTGGCAGCCCATGCAGGCGTACCACTTCCTTAAAGAACAAACCAGCTACATGGACCGCATCGCTAGTCTTCTGGCATGGGATAAAATGTGCCATTTTCAAAAATCTATCCACTACCACAAATATGGAGTCATGCCCCCTCTGCGTCCTAGGCAAACCAAGCACAAAATCCATACTGATATCTTCCCACGGTCTTTCAGGTATAGGTAGCGGTTGATACAAACCAGTAGGCTGCCTCACACCTTTTGCCATCTGGCATATCCTGCAACTCTGCACAAACTTTGCCACATCCTGCTGCAATTGCGGCCAGTAGTAGTTTTCACTAACCAGTGAGATGGTCTTGTCACGACCAAAGTGTCCAGCTAAACCCCCACTGTGCTTTTCTTTAATGAGGTTCTCTCTCATTGAGCTCCTCGAAATGCACAATTGGTTCCCCCTAAACAACATTCCATCTTGAATCAGGTAATCCAACCATTTAGTCCTATCCAACGCAACAGGCGCAGTGCAGGCTTTCCAAGCTTCTACGAAATCGGGGTCTGCAGGGTATAAGTTCTTGAGTTCAGCAAACCCTACAACCTCCACTTTCATTTCTATCATCAGACATTGCCTCCTACTCAGTGCATCTGCCACCCTATTGGATCTTCCACTCCGATGCTTCAGCACAAAGGTATAGCTCTACAGGAACTCTACCCATTTCAGGTGCCTCTGATTCAATTTTCCTTGGCTATTAATATACTACAGCGCTTGATGGTCGGTATAGAGAACAAACTCTTTCGGCAATAGATAGTGCCTCCATTTCTTGAGTGCTTGAACTATGGCGTAGAACTCTTGATCATATACCGAATACTTTCTCCTGGCATCATTGAGCTTCTCACTGAAATAAGCTACAGGCCTACCTTCTTGGCTCAATACGGCTCCTATCGCATTGCCACTCGCATCGCAGTCCACCTGAAACACCTTATTGAAATCTGGAAGTGCTAAGACGGGTTGCTCAGTGACCTTCTTCTTCAGCATATCAAAGCTTTTGTCTGCTCCAACTGTCCACTGGAATTCCTTCTTGTTCCCCTTCATTGTCTCTGTAAGAGATGCACAAATACTGCTGAAGTTTCTAATAAATTTTCTGTAGAAACTGGCCAGACCATGAAATGATCTAACCTCGGTCACACTTCTTGGGACAGGCCATTCTAAGATAGCCCTCACTTTTTTGGGGTCCATTTTGAGACCACTTGCTGATATAACAAATCCCAGGTATACCAGCTCCCTCTTCACGAAGTTGCACTTCTTCAGATTGATCAGTAACTGCTCCTCCCGCAGTTTCTCAAAAACCTTCCTGATGTGCATCAGGTGCTCGTCCAATGTTCTGTTCCCTCCCTTGGTTTTAAAGGTTGTCTTCCACTCATCCCCTTCTCTAATGCGGATCTGATGGTACCCACTTTTCAAGTCAATTTTTGTGAAGTACTCAGCTCCACTCAAGCAGTCCATGATATCATCCATCCTTGGCAGTGGGAACCTGTATTTAATGGTGATCTTGTTGATTGCCCGAGAGTCTGTGCACATTCTCCATTCTCCATCCTTCTTGGGTGCTAGTACTGCTGGTACTGCACATGGACTAAGACTCTCCCTAATCAGGCCTTTCTTCAACAGATCCTGAACTTGCCGATTCAACTCTTCAGTTTCCACAGGCGTCATTCGATGTGCAGCCTTGTTTGGCAAGCTCGATCCAGGCACCAAATCTATGTGGTGACTGATCTTCCTAACAGGTGGTAAACCTTCGGGAACATTGTCAGAAATGATATCAGGGAATTCCTCTAACAGTTCCATGACTTCCACTAGAATTTCCTTGCATCCTTCTTCCCTAGCCCTAGGGATTATTGCATAGCACATATGATCTTGTTTCAGACCATCTAAAAATCTTCTGCCATCCACTAGACAGACTCGTGCACTGCTGCATACTTTCTCATCCGCCTCCTTCAGGGGTTTTAACTTGTGGCGAACTCCATTCTTTGACAAAGAATAGGTGTTGGCTCGACCATCATGGACAACACTTCGGTCAAACTGCCATGGTCTCCCAAGCAGCAGGTGACATGCATCCATAGGCAAGATGTCACATAAAACCTCATCTCGGTAAGTTCCAATATTGAACTTCACCAGGCATTGTTCACTTACTAACACCCGATGGTCCTTTTGCAACCATGCAATTCGATACGGGCGCGGGTGTTTTCTCCTCTCCAACTGCAGCTTGGCAACCATTTCCTCAGAAACCAAATTGTCAGTGCTTCCATTATCAATGATGATGTTACAGACCTTGCCTGCGCACTTGCATCTTGTTCGAAATAGGTTGTTCCTCTGGTCTGTCTTTTCTTCTTCATTTAACAAGACTCTTCTGATGACCATTGCTTCTCCTCTTTTTGCCTCCTCTGAGTGCTCAGACTCTACACCTTCGTCTGCTACAGCAGCTCGGGCCTGACCCTCAGGTCTTCGATTTGGCCTCTCTTGATGCTGCGGGCAGTTGTATGCCCTGTGTCCTTCCTCTCCGTAGTTGAAGCAGGTTCCTCTAAAGACACCTCTTCCAAACCCTCGCCCAGACCTACCTCTTCCTCTTGGGTAGTTGTTGCTCTGATTGCGTGGGCGTTGGTCATCCTCCTCTTTCACTTCTTTCTATTTTTGGCTACCGCTAGCTTCACCAGTTTTCCCAAAATCTTTGTATCTTCCACCACTGCCTCTTCCACCAGCTCTTCCACCCCTGTCCTTCCCTCTCTGCTTACCATCAAACCTCCTATTCAGTTTCTCCTCCACTTTTAATGCAAATTGATATGCATCCTCTACTGTGCTCATTCTAACCAGCCCCAACTCTTCTTGAATGCTGGTTCGCAATCCATTGATGTAACGTGCGACCTTCTCCTTATTCGCCTCCGAATGGCCGGTTCTGATCGAGATTTGGTAGAACTCTTCAGTATATTCCTTGACAGTCCTACTAGCCTGTCGAAGACTCTACATTTTTTTTAACAAATCCAACTCATAATCTGCAGGGATGAACTGCCTCTTTAGTTTCTCTACCATCCTATCCCACCTGGTGATCCTTTCCTTTCCCCTCCTGTTCCTTTCCAACTGCACTCCTTTCCACCAGATGCTTGGCATGTCCCTTCGGCTTGGTTTTCGTGAACCTGATCCGATTTGGATCTGATATCTCTTCGTACTCAAAATACTCCTCCATGTCGTTAATCCAGTCTATCAACTCCTCAGGGTTGAGGTTCCCAGAATAAGTGGAGACGTCAAATTTTGGCTTCTTCCCGATCTGGGAGATGGCCCTATACAGCCTAGCCTCAGCTGGATCCAAGGCCTCTTCCGCATCGGATGGAACCTCTTCTTCCCACACTTCATCTTCGTTGGGTTCCTCCCTTCTCGGCTCGACTCCTCTTCTAATTTCCTCTTGCAGGGCCTCAACTTGCCTCTACAGGGCTCTTAGATCGACCTCCTCCCTTCTTGCTCGCCTGTGCCTCACACCACCATGATCTCTACGCGGAGGCATCCTGCTTCTTCTTCGCAACCCACAACCACAGTCCTGGTGCAAACTGCCTCACTGTCGGCGTTCGGTCTGCACACTCAGAACCAACCTGCTCTGATACCACTTGATATAGAGCTAAGACAACACACAACAAAGATCAACGCAAAGCTCGAAAACACACAGACGAATTCCAGCAAATTTTCATTAAACAGAGGTCTTCCTCCGAATACACAGCGATCCTATTCAAAAATGGCCAAGAGTCCCTTTACAATGTATGTGCCGCCTTTTTATCCTCGGCCGCCACCTCCTTTTCACATCATTACACTAAGTGCGGGCCTTCTCTAACCACCCGCACGAATTTTTTGCTGCACCTGCGAGATGCTGCCAGGAGCCCCGTGTTATCATGGTCTGGGGTGGCGGAGTGCGCTGCGGCCGCCTGTCAATCCATCCGCCATATCATCATTCATAGGAGTGCGCCAAGTCGCTTGTAATTTGATGCCACGTGTCCCCTTGCCAGAGTCCCTGTAACCGCTCCATACTCTCGGGCCACCTGTAACTTCACGCCACGTGTCCCTCTGCACTGGTCTCTGCAATCGCCAGCTGGTCAACGTCGTGAGCGCTCTGGTCGCGATATCGCGACGTTTTTGCTCCAATACTTTCTCTCTCCTCTTTGGTCGCGATATCGCGACGTTTTCGGCGTTAGGCTTCTCTCTCCTCCTTGGGGCCGCGATTCCGTGACACGTCACGAAATCGCGACGTCTAGGCCTTTCTTACTCGCTTTCCTCCTTTGGGCCGTGAAACCGCGACACGTCACGATTTCGTGACATCTTTGTATTCCGTACTCGCTGCTTCGTTCCAGGCCGCGAAACCGCGACATGTCACGATTTCGCGACCATTTCACGCCCTTGAGTCTTTGGCTCGGAAGTGTCACGATTTCGCGACCACCTTGCGCTGTTGAGTCTTCGCACCGGAAGCGTCGCGATTTCGCGACCACTTTGCATTTTGGAACCTTGCCTCCGGATATGTCACGATTTCGTGACGTCTTTGAGCCTTGTCCTCGAAGGTGTCACGATTTCGCGACGTCCTTGAACCTAGTCTTCGAAGGTGTCGCGATTTCGCGACGTCCTTGAACCTTGTCTTCGAAGGTGTCACGATTTCGCGACCATTTGGCACTCAAGTGACTTTGCCTCGGAGTTGTCGCGATTTCGCGACCAATTGGCGCCCAAGCTGCTCTTCCCCGGAAATGTCACGATTTCGCGACCATTTGGTGCCCGAGCGGCTTTGCTTCAGAAATGTCACGATTTCGCGACCATTTTGCGTTAAGGCTGCTTTGCTTCGAAAATGTCGCGATTTCGCGACCATTTGGCGCTGAAGCTGCTTTTCTTCGAAACTGTCACGATTTCGCGACCGTTTGGCGCCTTGACCCTCCCCGACCGAAAATGTCACGATTTCGCGACCATTTCGCTCCGGCTTCCTCAAAAATGTCGCGATTTCGCGATAGTTTTGCACCTTGGCCCTTTTTATCAAAAAGCGTCGCGATATCGCGACAGTTTGGCCCGCTGGCGCCCTTCTTCAAAAAGCGTCGCGATATCGCGACAGTTTTAGTACTTAAAGAAAAAATACATTTTGGGTGATGCAAGATTGCAGCTTCGCCACCGGATGCTCCTGCATCAGATTCCTTGATATTGAATGATAATTGTGATGATGTTTGGGAAGAGTATGAGGAATGTGTTCCTTTCATGAATACTGATATTTGTTTTTCTTCATATTATGTGCAGGTTACTAAAGTTGCCATCTTAGATGAAGAGCCTATAATTTATGAACAATTAGAGAAGCAAATACCTTTGGAAAACATGATAGAATTTTATCCCATGGATTTAGAAGATGATTATTATAATGGTTGGGGTAGATTTGAGGACTTATTTGCTTCTCATGTTCCTATTAATAAAATTGCTTATTCATTTGATATGCAAGATGTTGAAGTTGCTATATCACATGGAGTGTTACAAGATCATGATGATGTAGCCCATGAAGAATAAGAAAAGATCATAATGGCTCACCAAGTTTTGGTAAATGAAAATATACAAAAGGTAGAATCTAACCTTTTGTGTCCAAACCTCTAAGCTTCAGGTGAAAATTTGTATAATCATTTATTAGATTCAAATGCTCTTTGTGATAAAATACCACTACAGGTGAACGAAGAACTAGAGTGGATTTATAATCACACCACTAATGAGATTACATTGTTAAATGAAAGAGAAGTAGATATGCTTGAATTATTAAATCAAGTTCATAAACAATTAATTGATACTAAGATACAAGATTATAATGATCCTCATTCAGTAGATATTCTAAATGCTTGAAAAGTTTTGCATGAGTATGATTGGCCTAAATACATAGATGATAATGTTGTTGTAGAATTTTTAAAAATAGCCTCCTATTTGCAGGAAAACATACATGCTTGTGAAAACAAATCTAGTTTTGATATTTGCATCTCATGGAATAAACAAAATATTGTTGAAAATCATGTATTCACTTGCAATTTTAATGAATCTAATGTCCAACATGGAATTGCTAATAAACTTGAATCAAAGTGGTTATGTGAGAGAGGGAAGATGAGATTTATTGCATTGTCAGGTTTAATCTTGTTTTGGTTGAATTTTTGTAAAGCTTGGCATGCATGTCATGATATTTATATTTTAAAATGTGTTAATCGCATTTGGGATCCACATAAATGATGGTCCAAATTTTTGCATCATCTTGTATATTATTGTATATAAGTTTTGGTTTTCATATTTTTTCTTTGGTTTTTAGTTTTGGGTTTTGTTTCTAATTTTTTGGTTTGGTGAGTTTTGTGATGGTTTTCTGGTCAAGTTTGTATTAGACTAGGTTGTGTGTTTATTTTTAGGTTTTGGTTTACAAGTTTTGAGTTTTGTTTTGGTTCCCCTATTGGTGGTTGTGTCCTATGGTAGTTGCTAATGCTTGGCATCTGGAAGGATAAATTACCTATCATGTAGATCAAGGAAAATGGGATAGAATTATTTAGTAATTGCTCCTATATTTTAGAGGACTAAGATAGCAAATTTGAGAACAATGAATGATTTGTTAAGGCTACACATGAACACATCATATTAAGGGGTATTATTGGAATCTTGAAATATGAATTACTTTGGTTTGCAAATCAAGGCAAAAATATTTTATATACTCAATCTTTAACCTTACTTGATCTCTAACCCAGGTGGCAGGTGAAATTTGTGAAGTAATAAAATTATTAAAAAAAAAAAGAAAAAAAAGAAGGAAAGAAGACAAATCAATCAAATGGCTTAGTACATCTCCACCGGGGCTATAAACACCTGGATGACAGTGGAGCAATGTTTACAAAAGAGACAAATGCAAATTTAATCTAATATCTAAGTGAGTGAGGGCATCTCTATCGAGGCTATAAATGCTTGACGAATTGTGGAGCAATGCAAAGGCATATTCTTTCATGAGTAATATTTTTATAGTCTAACGCAAAACAAGTGATGGAATTTGGATGGTTTTCAGGAATGCCAAGAGGAAAACACTTTCACACACTTAGCTAAAGCAAGGGTTCATATGTTTTCGATTGATGTTGTTTGTCCCCATCATGTTTGGATGTTGCTGAATAATTTTATTTCTAATATTTGGTTGGTTGGGTTTCAAAATCGAAGATTCTGGATTTTTCATCCGGAATGCTCAAGAGACATCCCCATCAGAGTCACCATTTGTTGTGGTTGCTCCACAACTATCCCAAAAACTTGGGGACCCACTTTTAAATTTTGGATTTTGGGAGTTTCAATTGTCTTTGAGTAGCTTGGAGTGTTTCTTATTTTAGTAAGCTCATTGGGTTTCACCATTCTCAATTTGGTTAGTGTTGCCTTTCATGTTTGTATCCAAATGTTTAAGCCTTTGTTAGGTCATTAAGCTTAATTTTCTTCTAGCTTTTATAATTGCCTAGGTTTGGTTTTTAATTTCCAATGTTCATTATAAAATCTTGAAAGCAATTAATTTATAGCATTGAAAATAAAAAAAAAATTATATATATATCTATATATATATATATATATATAATCAAAGTAAATTTCTTTAGTTTTAGGTTTATGGTTTTACTTTTTAGTTTCAAAAGTTTTGGTGTTGTTTAGTTTAACTACAGTTTTAGATTATTTTTAGGTTGTAAGTACGAGTGTCTTTTGATAAAGTTGTAATGTTAAAAGAGCCTTTCATTTTTTATTTGTGATGTTCATGTTTGATGCAAGCTAGTGGTGAAGTCGTTGACCCACGATGTGGACCCCAACAAGGATTCGAATCTGAGGTTGGCATGATCCAATACAGTGTATACCACTATTGTGAACACGTAGTGCAGTTTAGAGATCATGCCAACATGACGGTTACCTCCGTAGGGAAGTTGAACAACATGTCTAGAGCACAAAAGCGGATGAGATGTGTATTTATAATCAAATGACAGAAGTGATATGGATACACATAGGTGGATCACCTCGATAGTGACATGTCGATGGAAAAATGACATCGGACATGGAAGATGAGGGCAAAATCAGATTGGTTAAGGCAGAAAGCATGGCGATGGCCACCATAGTGGATGGATTTGATCACCAACTTATTTGATGTTTAGCACATTCGATGCACTCGAGTAGTAGGAAATTTCTAAAGAGCAGTACACATCGATGTGAGAGATTTGTGTATAAGGCATCCTACCTGGTGGACTGACGACACACATAGAGTGGAGAAATTTATGGGTAGCTGTGAGACAGACCTCGATGACCCAAAGATACATTGGTGATGTGGACGGTTATATGGCATCGACCAAAAAATATGGTAGAAGTAATCGAGTAGTGCGATAAAGTGAAAAACCAAGGTATACTCGAACAGTCAAATTTTGACAACAGCGACGTGGATTGCAGCATGTACATGGAAGAAGCTGGCGTCGACATAGAAACACAATAGTGATATGGATACATTTAATATGGTATCATTTTAGGAAATTCTATAAAATGATAGTGTTGCTACTTTGGTCAGGGTCTACATGGATTTCAAGCGGTGATATCCTTGGAGGACTGAGCGTCAAACACAACACCAATAGACTAGATGTAGCGTGAATCGTGGAGACATCAGGATCAAAGGAGAAAATAATGGCAATGATAAGAACCTCTTGCTGACATGACAATATGGTAAACTCTTCAAATAGCTCCTAGCAGAACTAGTGAATCTAGGACTAGCGATAGTTTTAGCAGATGAAGATAGCGAGAAAGTAGGATATTAGACCTTACAAATTAAAGCTTGACAAGTAAGTTTTGGCATTTTCACCCATCAAAGAGTTGGCATTGCGATGACAGTGGGAAATTATTTGAAGCAAATTTGGATGAACTGCCACGACTGGCCAATAGAGATATCCAACTATGGATATAGAGGATTGCTATACATTTTTTATCCGTTGGACACATTTATTTAATACATAACATCAAGCATTATAGGTGAATCACATTAACTGGATGTAGTATAACTTATAATGTTGCTTTGGTATCTATTCACAGAGAATGAGTAATGACCATGTACAACGATGGGAATCAAAATAATGTTGAAATGTAGAAGTAGCAATGATGAGGACCATGTTATGGAGAGGGCTTTGATGTGGTTAATTTGGATGTCATTATGAACCCAACCTCAAGCGCAGACCCGACATCAGTGAGTGCCTAATTTGAACGCGATGATAGAGCATGGTATACACAATGGATGACATAGGTTATGGTAGCCAATACATATGAAAGTGGGAATCCTCTTGGATAGTGCAATACAACAAGACTCGATGGTTATGGAGAATAGTGTTTTTGTGTTCGATGAGTAGCACAAGCATGATCGCCAGATTTAATTGAGTTTTATTGTGGGGAATATCAAAAGGTAGCCAAGACACTGTGATTTATCTCCATTACTACCGCATAAAACCTAGATATTTGTCACAATAATTAGGAATGGATTATATGTCATGAGGGTTATAGCTAGAATTTGAGGTTGATGTACAAAATATGTCTGATAGCTCAGTGAAGAAACAGTCACACCAAAAAATATGGGAATGGACATCCTGTATTAACAGAATTTGCAGAATTAAACACGAGCTACAGCAGGAACGATTAGAGGAGTTTGGCAACGAATAAAAAATGGGTAAAATGGAGAGTATGTGATAGTTAAAGCACATGTTACCCTAAGCGTTATCTAAAGAAAGCATGTCTAGGTAATCATGTTTGGCGGTCAGAGTCTAATTTAACCGGTTGAAGAGTTGTGTGGCGCTAGCATGGTGGTTATGTCAGGGGGTGAATGATCTTATATGAGCAAAACACTGAAGTCGAGTAGTGACGTAAACCTGTGCATGATAGCACTAGATAATTCAAGTAACCTCGGATGATGGACATGCATTTTTCAAAATGTAATGAGAGGAAATATCATGATATTATCCCAGTGTAATAGGCAGGAAGTGGCAGTGCCATTTCCCAAGCAGACTCCAAATATGATACACGTGGCTTAGGGTGAAATTTTATCACCAATATTCATGCAAGTGAAGGCAACATTCATATGAATGGGGTGCAGGATGATGTTCATTTAAAAGGCCTGTTAGTCGTGCATGTGGGGAGCCATTATGGAAGCAAGTGTAAGATTGTTGCTATTATGGATACGGGAATGTGTGTTTTGAAGCCTACGAATATTTCTTACAACAGTCCTAAAATAAATGGAATACTCAAATTTACATATGGAAGGATGGGATGAAAAGGAAACACGTGTGCAACATTATGACAATAATTTTGAAATAAAAATATAAAACATCCAAGGGGTAGCAAAAAGATGAAATAGATATGTTACCAAAAGAAGCAAGTAGAGACAAAAATAAAACGAGATGCATAGATGAAATGCATGAGCATTTCGAAAGACAACGTAAAGAGGGGAAAGGAAAAGCTTGAGAAGATTTTAAATACAAGATTGAAATTGGAAATAGGGGATTGGAAATTATGGGAGATAGGATTACATAAGAAAGACAACAAATAGATTGGATCTATTTTTTTAGTTTTTCCTTCCACTCGTTGGACCAGATGTTATCGTTTGATGCTATTATTAACTCTGTATATTGCATTTGTTAGATAATATTGAAAATCTGTTTATGCCAATATATTGAAGGTTTAAGGAATTTTTATGCATGCTCATGGTTGATTCTTTATTATTTTTAATATATTGCACCTTTTCCTTATAATATTGCACCTCATTGATGGTAGATTGCATGATTATGGATCCCATTAATTTTGGTTTATGTAGTGTACTGACGTTGCAAGGTCAATGGATAATTTTTGAGCTACAACACTTTTTTGATTTATTTTATTATTTTCTACCCTTGTCTTCTGCATTTTTTAATGTTGTCAAATATATATATATATATATATATATATATATATATATTTTTTTTTTTTAAGTTCAAAAAAAAAGAAAATAAACAAATACATAAACCTCTAGAATAAGCTTTAGGGTTTCACTTAAAGCAAAGACATTGTTGTTTTGACAGAAATATGAAATTTCAAAATTATTCAAAGTTCACACTTTTTTTTGCAGGAATTTCATAGCTTCAGTTGTGCAGAATTTTACATTTCAAAATTTTGTTTTCATTTTCAAGCCATAAACTATTTCTTCTTATAAAAATATTGATTTAATTAAAGGGGAATGATTTATGAGGCATTTTTTAAAAGGATATTTTCTTCCAAATAATAAATTAGTTTCCTTCATGAAAATCACAATTTCATGCACGAAGGAAATTTATTTGGCAGTTCATAAACCATTACATTAAAAGCAATAAATGGACTTCTCTTCATGAAGATTACGATTTCACCAAAGAGGGGTAATTTATGGGAAATTTCAAGCAATTAATTAAATATCTTTATGAAAATAAGTTTCATTAAAGATAGTTATTTATAAAGCACATCAAAGGGCTATCAAGGCTACATAATATGAATCCACTAATCATTTTAAGATTCACATGTTAGAGGTAGATTTTAATCATTATTTCATGTCTAAAGCAAGGTTGAATGAAAGGGTAAAATTGGTTAAAACTTGCTTAATAAAGAAAGATAAAATCTATCTAAAACATTTCAAGCTAAAAGGAATTTCACTTCTACATCGTGGTCATATGAGGTTCAATCACATTTATTTTCCTTTTAAGTTTCATGAAAAATAATAGCATAACATACTAAATTAACCCCAGTACAAGCCCCTTGTTAACAGTTGTTTTGCAGAGCACTAAGGTATTCCAAGCACTTTTTGACACATTTATACAAATATACATACACACATTAAGTGAAATAAACCTTGGAGAAATGCTTATTTATTTACAAGAGAGGGTTTTCTAATCAAAATTCAATTACCACTCAACATGACTCTAACACTCTTGAACGAAACACAATAACACATATTACAAACATATTGTGTCAAAGAGAGATAATATCGGGTTGAACCTCGAAGAAAAAAGGATATTCCTTTACTTGTCCCATTATTTACGTAGTCCAAAAAATAGTGATTTCCACTACTATCACAAATTCAAAATAAAATAAAGAGTAGGGTAAAATATCCAAAACAATAAATATTTTACAAATCACACACCACAAATCCTCAAGTTGTAAGGATAGAACTACATTTCCAGTCAGACAGTTACGTAGTCCGAATCCCCAAAGCTTACAGATCAAATTCTTGGACTATGGATTCAATCTCCACTAGGTCTATAGACGCTTGACTAGCAGTGGGGTACGCTTATGCATGGTAACATGTATCTTTTAAAGAGTTCTTTGACTGCACATAAGGACAAGCTAGCTTCTTGGTCTTCTCCATAATAGGTTTCATCTCATTTTTCTCAAGATGGGTTAATGAACTCACTTGCACACACATTGGTTCTTGATTGCCTCGAGTCATTACCATACTTATGATTCGGTAAATGAATTCACTACACACACATTTGGTCTTAGAGAAAATTAGATAGTATTTAGTGAGTTTGCAAGATATCACTAGTAGGTCTGAGTCTATGCAAAAACATACCAGTTTTCCATATCAACATCCATATCTTCTTCCATATCAACATCCATATCTTCTTCCATGTCAACATCCATATCATTACATGTGTATTCCATTTCACATACCACCAGTTTGGTACCCCTGATTAAACAACAATGCCATACATGGTCAATTAAAATATAAACTATAAATGATCATTAGAGCATTAATTCATTTGCAATCACACATTATCATTGAATTATTATCCATCATAAATATACACATGCATTCACACAAAATCACTCACACAAAATTATAACATGAAAGTAATAGCCATGTATACATATATATAAATATCACATGGACAATGAATGCCTAAAAGGTTAGATACAATGGAGCACCAAGTCTCATATACAAAAAGTGCATCTCAACACTAGCTAATATCTATAAGAGGACCCCTATGACCCTAAAAGATCCCTAGATCTAGAGCTATACCTAGACTCACTATGCCTACCAGACTTGAACATGGATGAGGAGGGTGGATCTGGCAGTCCAATATGGTGCTCCATCAATCAATCCTCCAACAATTGAATATATCCATCTCAAACCTAAAGGTATAGTACATCATTTATTTTATGATGATACCTCTCAAGTAGCTCTACATGGAGACTCATTATTCTATCCTCACTGCCACTTGTAATCGATCGTACCTCTAGATCCACCCACAGTTGAGCTATCTCTACATCTTGAGTCATTACCTCTATAACTCGAGCCACTATCACTACATTCTGATCTTCCACCAACTGCTCAAGCCTCACCCAATCCTTCTCACTTTGGCTAGGAGGTCTCTCTAGAACCTCCTCCATATCATCATCATCACCATCTCCATCACCTCCAACCTATGGAGCCTACTCTACTGCATTTCTCGTCCACCTCACTCAACTACTATATTGAAGGCATCTCTAATGTATGGGAGCCTCATCTTCCTCCTCCTCCTTGGCCTATGTCTCATCCTCCTCGACCTCTACCTCATCCTCATTACCATTTTCCTCATCCACTTCTCGAATCGATACCCATGGTGGCTATGCAACGAACCATACATCATACTCTATAGTAATCCCTGCATCATCCACATTAGGGAGATCTATCTCCTCAACATCCTCATAGGTTACCCTCCATACCTTAGTATAAGGTAGACCTGCCTCATCCTGATGACACCTATATAACATTGGTACCTTAGGAACCCCTTACCTCAAACCAAACTACCTCAAAACTCATGAGAACTGGATGAAATCCACCTCACTCCTATGCTTGCCAACCACCCATCTATCTTATCATACCCTCTGTAGATGCTCCCCATCACTAGTCTAAGTGGCACCTCACCATGGCCTTGAAAGCACCTGAGCTGATGTCAATTCAACCCATAGATCCTTGTACTTCTATCTAGTTCAAACAATATGACTTGAAAACACCTCCTAAACCATTGATCATCTCATAGCATAAGGTTGCTCCCTATCCCATGCCTCAACAGGTAAGCCTATGGGACGAGCCACACTAAAGTGCTCCCAAACCCAACACTGTAGTAGCAAATTGCATTCCAACCCCTTTTATCTTTGCCTCCTCATCTCATATAGCTCTTGGTACAACTGAGCTAGCAGCAGAGTAGGTACCTATGCATACATCCGAGGTACATCAAGCATGTCATACACTAGACTAATCATGTTCCATGGGAACCAACATCAAGATATTAAAGTATTTTGCTAACCTTTAACTACAAAGGTGTTTGTATACATTGTAGAGGAAGGAGTAAACTAAATATCATCAGGATTAAATGAACATTATTAGTATTTTGCAGTCTCAAGTTACGTGCTATATAGGTTTTCAAAACCTATTTTTATATGTTTATATTTACTTAGTAAAAATAAAAATATAATGTGAAACAAAGTTTGAGGTATATGAGATAGTTTCTAATTTGGTTGGTCTAATTTAGTTTAAGGCTATTATTTGTAGCAGATAGGTGGATCTATCACATTCATTTTTAATTTAATTATAATTTTTTGTCTTAAGAGAATAGTAAGATTTAATATTTAACAACGTTTTTATTAATTTAATATTTTAATTTTTTTTTAAATATATTTATATTTTTAGACATTAAGTGTAAATTATCATGGTTTTTATAATTTGCATGTCTATGTACATATGATACAAGTTCGGTGGCACTTTATTTTATACAAAGTGTTTTAAATATGAGATATTTACTGAAATAGGTAAAACTTGGACGTTAGTGTCCACCAATTTGAACATGTTACAATTGCATTTTACAATGACTTTGTAGGGTCTGGATTAGAATAAGTTAAACACCTGGTGTTTTTCCAGTTTTGTTTTATCTTCATCTCACTTGAACACTAAGTCATCAATTTGGAAGTATCATGATGAATCTTTTGTTGTAAATATGAGCAAGATTTGTTGTCATTGATGTCAAGAATAAGTTTAAGTGAGCAGTGCAAGAGGAAGGATGTCAAGAGTCAGTTTCAGTCATCAATACAAGTGAAATATTGCTTCTAGACCTAAGTGAAATAATATTATAATATCTCCCATTATAATATTCAAGGTGGTCAAATAAGGTCTACAGGAGAAATAAGAAGGCCCAAGAAAAATAATATTATAATATTTTATTATAATATTAAAGGTCTAATGGTAAGACCTAAAGTAATTAAATAATTATAAATTAATTATAATAATTTCATTATAAATTAATTTATAATTTAATTAACTTTATAGTTATTAAATTAATTATAAATTAGTTATAATAATTTTATTATTAATTAAATTATAATATAATTTAATTAACCCTAAGGTTAGGGTTATAAGGGCAAAAATAATGCGTCAATGTCATACATTATTTCCTCTATTGATGTCTAAAATGGTGATGGCACAATGGTATAAATACCATGTGCCTTGGTTGCAAAGAAAACACCTTCGTTTGAATTACATTAATCAAGCCTACGAGTTCCACGATTTTTGTGCAAGGAAGAAGATAAAGTTTTGTTGTTTTATTAGTGCCAATGAAGGGATAAGATAAGAGAGGCTCTAAGCCTCATAACCAACCAGCTGGTTGGGCTAGTGGCAAGTGGCTATGACTTAAGGATTTGGCAAGGTGGGAGGACCCACGATCGAATCTCGACGGTAGTTTTGGTGAACGTTTTTGGTTTAGGCACCAAAGGGAAGCAATGTTTTTGGTTTAGGTACCAAAGGGAAGCAATAAAGTGCATGAGGTGCTTCTTACTTCCAAGGTGAGCGCCTAGCTCACGTTGAAGCCATGGCTAGGGCACTAGTGGCAGCACAACGTGGGTTCGATTCCCACCAAGGGCAAAAGGTATTTAATTTTTAAATTTAATTTTTTACTCCTAAGGTTTGTTTGGCATGAGCTTTTAGGGAGATATAAGGTTTATGAAAATTAAATTTTATATTGTGATTTTGGTGATTAAGTATTGAATGGAGTAATAAGGCTTTAGAGGAGTTTTAATGTTATTTTAAAATAAAGTCTTATTGTGTTTAATATTTGAGAGGAGTAATAAGGTGTAATTGAGATCTAATATTTTGTATGGTGAGAATAATTTGTGAGGGAATTATTGAATGAAGTTTTGAGAAGGTTTTTGCTACCTAACCCTTGAGATTGGCAAAAAGAGTAATTGTGATTGAGACAGGTTTTTAAGGTCAATTCTTCATCAAACAAAAGGTATGGGCACATCTTCCTTGTGAGTGATTGTTGGATGTTGTGAATGCTAAGTTGGAGTGAAAAGGGTTGTTTGATAAGAATTGTTGGAAATATTGAATGAGCCTTCATATGCATGATTAGGGTTTGTGAAAGATCATGAGTATCATTGTTATGTGAAGTTGAGAACTATCTTGAACTAGGGTTTGTGAAAGATCATGAGTATCATTGTTATGTGAGGATTGTTTGATAAGCATTGTTGACTAAAATTTCATTGAGTGATTGGTTGAGTGGAGTAAGCTTTTGTGGAAGCTTACAATATAATTTTTAGATAAGTCTTGGTGAAGACTTTTTGATAAGATTGGACAAGTTCTAGTGAGGACTTGTTGAGCATATTTGAGGTAAGTCTTGTTGAGGACTTGATGGACAGATTTGAGACAAGTCTTTGAGAAGACTTGTGAGCAGAGTTGATTGATTGATTTGTTCAAACCTTGAGTTAAGGTTTGGGGCAGATCTAGCAGAGTTGATTTGTGATTGAGTCAAGCTTTGTGTTAAGGCTTGAGGATATATTTGAGGATAGATTTTGGTGCAGATTTGAGGATAGGTTTGTGCTAGACCAGAGATAGATATTGAGTAGATTTGTGCTAGACTGAAGGACTATGTTTAGTGTAGATCAGAGATAGAGATTGAGCAGATTTGTGCTAGACCGAAGGACCGTGTTTAGTACAGATTTGAGATAGAGCTAAGAGTAAGCTTTGGAGGTGATAGAGTATAGAGGACAATAGTCTCTAGTGGATAGAGGTCCATTAGCTAGGGTAGTGAAGATAGGTCTTCTAAGTGAGGGTAGGAGTCTTCAGTGGATAGAGATCCATAAGCTAGTGTAGTGGAGGTAGCAGTTCTTCTAGAAGATCACCAACCATAGTAGAGGAGAAGGAGTTCTCCTATGGATAGAGATCCATGAACTTGATTAGGGGATTGGTGTCTCCTTTGGAAAGAGGTCCATAAACATTGTAATAGGGAAAGGATTCCCAAGAGAATTTATTTGAGAAAATTTTATAAGGAATATTTTCTCCATGGAGTAGCCCACATTGGGTGAACCACGTTAAATCATGTCTCTCATGTGTGTGATGCTTTGTGTGATGTTTACTACTTTAATATTGTTGATGTTATCATATGGATTGAAAAGCAAAAATTTTTATCTTATACTGTTCACCCCTCCTCTCAGTATAAGCACATGTTCTTCAATTGGTATCAGAGTGGGTCTCTCCATGAAAAGACTAACATCTTGGAGGAAGATCCATCAAAAACACACATGACTTCAGAGAGTGAAGAAGAGACCATGTTTGACATAAAAGAGGAATTCTTTGTTGCTCTCAGGAACCTTGAAAAGGTTAGAAATAAGAACTCAAGTTTGAAGGATCAAATTCAAGAAGATGAAGAAGCAAGGATAGAACTTCTACAGAGTCTCACAAAACTCAAGATAAAGGTAGAAGAGGGAAAGAAAATTGAACAGGATATGACAGATCTATTAAGAGCAAGAGAAACAGAATGTGAAATATTGGAAGCAGAAATTGTTTATCTAAGGAATGAAGTTGAAAAGACCAAGGTACTACTAGATATAAAGTTTGGGAAACAGAAAGAGGAGTCAAGTCTTCAAGAAGCAGAAACTTCAAACAAAGATAAGCAAGTGACGTATACTCCAGAAAGAAAAGACATCAGGAAGGAAGAAAGCAAATAAGAACCATGGATGAGAGTTAATCACAAAAGGAGAAGCACTCAACCACATTCTCAAAGGCATCCAAACAAGTTACATAATTTCTTCCATGGCTATTGCTTTTCTTGTAACAAATATGGTCATAGAGTTGTACACTACACTGGTTATGTGAAAAATGATGTCAATAGAAATTTCAACTCTTTTGCACCTCTTATGAATAATGATATCATATGTTATAAATGCAATAATTTTGGGCACAAGGCTAGATGGTGCAAAATGGTACTTCCTGAGTCTAGTAAAAAGAATACAACTTCAACAACTAGGAAAGAGAAAAAGGGAAATGAAAAGGCTAGATCAATGTTAGTTCAAATAGCTCTTCATGCTCAGGATAAAGAAGAACAATGGTTTCTTGATAGTGGTTGCTCTAGACACATGACAGGAGACAAAGACAAATTTCTTGTACTCAAAGAAACTAATAGAGGATCAGTAAGTTTTGGTGATAATGGATCAACAAAAATTGGTGGAAGAGGAACTCTGAGTTTAGATAATGGGAAAACAAGAACAAAAAATGTACTATATGTCAAAGGGTTAAGACACAATCTGCTAAGTGTAAGCCAACTTTGTGATCAAGGTCATATGGTTACATTTCACCCAGATAGATGTGAGATAAGAAAATCGGAAACTGGAAAAGTCATTGCAAATGCAAGTAGAACTCCAAACAACCTCTATATGCTTAGTGAGATTAAAGGAGAAAAGTGTTTTCTATCACAAGAAGATGAGATTTGGTTGTGGCATAGAAGAATGGGTCATTTGAATTTTGACAATATAGTCAACATAAGCAATAAACATGCTATCAAAGATTTACCCAAGCTAAAAAGGCCACAAAACACAATATGTGCACCTTGTCAACATGGAAAGCAAACTAGAACAAGTTTCAAATCAAAGGGATATATGTCATCAGAGCCATTAAAACTAATACATACTGATCTATGTGGTCCTACCAAAACACAGAGTATTCAAGGTGAAAGTTACTTCATATTGTTTATAGATGATTACTCCAGAATGACTTGGGTAGCTTTCCTAAAAGATAAGTCAAAAGCTTTTGATAAATTCAAGGTATTTAAAGAACGGGTCAAAAATGAAACCGAAAAAAGGATTAAGTGTTTGAGATCTGATAGAGGAGGAGATTTTACCTCAAATGAATTTGTAGATTTTTGTGAACAACATGGAATCAAGAGAGAATACTCAACTACAAGAACTCCTCAACAAAATGGAGTAGTTGAAAGGAAAAATAGGACTATTGAGAATATGGCTAGAGCTATGTTAAATGAATCCAAGCTTTCAGATGGATTTTGGAGGGAAGCAGTCAACACAATAGTATATATAATCACTAGGGCTCAAATGAGGGTAAACCATCACAAGAATCCATATGAGCTTTGGAAAGGAAGACCGACCATTGTAAAACACTTCAAGGTTTTTGGAAGCAAGTGTTACATAAGACGGGAAGAGCAAAACTTGGGCAAGTTTGACCCAAGATGTGATGAGGGAATTTTTCTTGGTTATTCTACTAAGAGTAAAGCTTATAGATGCTACAAAAAAAGGACACACACTATTGTAGAAAGTATAAATGTAACAATTGATGAGAAGATAGATTCAAGAGAACCAGTTCAGCAAATTGTGTATCAGGAAGATGGAAGTTGTCAAGAAGAGTTTCATGAGGAATCAGATGAAGAGGAGGAAGAAACACAAAGACTTCTTCCTAAGACTCCATCAAGGTATGTATAGAAACATCATCCAAAAGAGCTAATCATTGGGAATCCAGATGAGAGACAGACAAGGAGAAGAATAATAACACCATCTCAACAAGCAAATTTTTCCTTGTTATCTAAAATTGAGCCAAAAGACTTCAATGAGGCAAGTGAAGATAAGTTATGGATTAAGGCAATGGATGAGGAATTAGATCAAATAGAGAAAAGCAAGACTTGGGAACTTGTTCCATGACCAAAAGGTAAAAATGTGATTGGCACTAAATGGGTATTCAGAAACAAGTTAAATGAAGATGGTCAGGTGGTCAGAAATAAAGCAAGATTAGTATGCAAAGGTTATGCACAGGTAGAGGGAATTGAATTTGATGAGACATTTGCTCCAGTTGCATGACTTGAAGCTATCAGAATGTTCTTAGCCTTTTCAAGCTTCAAAAACTTCAAAGTATATCAGATGGATGTTAAATCAGCCTTTCTAAATGGTGTTTTAGAAGAAGAGGTTTACATTGAGCAGCCAGAAGGTTTCAACTTGACTGATAAATCAGACTATGTATGCAGACTAAAGAAAGCACTTTATGGACTAAAGCAAGCTCCTAGAGCTTGGTATTCAAGATTGGATAAGTACCTGTAGGAATAGGGTTTCAGAAAAGGAATAGTGGATAGTAACTTATACATAAAAAATGAAGGGAATGACTTACTAATTGTGGTTGTTTATGTTGATGATATCATTTTTGGAGGAAACAATGATAAGATGTGTCAAAAATTTGCAAAGAGCATGCATAATGAATTTGAGATGTCTATGCTTGGTGAGTTGTCCTTCTTTCTTGGACTTCAGATTTCACAATCAGAGAAAGGGGTGTTCCTTTCACAAACCAAGTATATAAAAGAGATGCTAAAGAAATTCAAGTTAGAAGACTGCAAACCAATAAGTACTCCCATGGTCACAGGATGTAAGTTAAGTAAATATGATGAATCTCCAGAGGTAAATCAGAAATTATATAGATCTATGATTGGAAGCTTATTGTACGTCACAACTACTAGACCAGATATCATGCAGGCAGTGGGATTAGTGGTACGGTTTTAGGTAGCACCCAAGGAAACACATGTAGCAGCAGTAAAAAGGATTCTCAGGTATTTAAAAGGGACTATGGATTTTGGGCTCTGGTATCCCAAAAGTGATAGTTTCACTCTCACAACTTATACAGATGCAGATTGGGCTAGCAGTATTGATGATAGAAAAAGTACAAGTGGAGGAGCATTCTTTCTAGGAGACTATTTGGTCTCTTGGTTAAGAAACAAGCATCAATATCCTTATCTACAATAGAGGCAGAGTATATTGCAATAGTTGCTAGTTGTACATAGGTATTATGGATGAAGTGAACTCTAGAGGATTTTAAGATAAAATATGATCATCCTATTCCCATACTGTGTGATAATACAAGTGCTATAAATATCTCAAAGAATCCAGTGATGCACTCTAGGACAAAGCACATTCCGATTAAGTATCATTTTTTGAGAGAGCAAGTGATGGATAAATAGGTCAGGTTGGAATATGTTACTACAAAGGAGCAGATTGCAGATATTTTCACTAAGCCACTTTCGAAAGAGACTTTTGAGTACCTACGAGAAAAGTTGGGAGTAGTTATACTCCCACCCCAGAATTAACCACCTCAAGAGGAGGTGGGGGAGGGGCTAAGCTAAGAGTCTCATTCTTAGCCCCAAGCCCCAAAGGTGACCCTTTGCCATTGATGACAAAGGGGGAGAGATTTGAGTTAGGGGGAGAGCATTCAATCAGGGGGAGCAGTTTCTCAAGGGGAGAAAATAGGAAAAGGTAAAAGAAATGGTAAAAGGTAAATGGGTTGCCATCAATGACAAAGGGGGATATTGTTGGAAATATGAGCAAGATTTGTTGTCATTGATGTCAAGAATAAGTTTCAGTGAGCAGTGCAAGAGGAAGGATGTCAAGAGTCAGTTTCAATAATCAGTAAATGAAAGATTACTTCTAGACCTAAGTGAAATAATATTATAATATCTCCCATTATAATATTCAAGGTGGTCGGATAAGGTCTACGAGGAGAAATAAGAAGGCCCAAGAAAAATTATATTATAATATTTTATTATAATATTAAAGGTCTAATGGTAAGACCTAAAGTAATTAAATTAACTATAAATTAATTATAATAATTTCATTATAAATTAATTTATAATTTAATTAAATTTATAGTTATTAAATTAATTATAATAATTTTATTATTAATTAAATTATAATCTAATTTAATTAACCCTAAGGTTAGGGTTATAAGGGCAAAAATAATGTGCCAACGTCATACATTATTTCCTCCACCGACGTCTAAAATGGTGATGGCACAATGGTATAAATACCATGTGCCTTGGTTGCAAAGAAAACACCTTCGTTCGAATTACATTAATCAAGCCTACGATTTCCATGATTTTCATGCAAGGAAGAAGACAAAGTTTTTGTTTTATTAGCACCAATGAAGGGATAAGATAAGAGAGGCTCTAAGCCTCATAACCAACCGGTTGGTTGGGCTAGTGGCAAGCAGTTGTGACTTAAGGCTTTGGCAAGGTGGGAGGACCCATGATCGAATCTCGACGATAGTTGTGGTGAACGATTTTTTGGTTTAGGTGCCAAAGGGAAGCAACATTTTTGGTTTATGTAGCAAGAGGAAGTAATAAAGCACATGAGGCACTTCTTTCTTCCAAGGTGAGCACCTAGCTCATGCGATAGTTGAAGTCGTGGCTAGGGCGCTGGTGGCAGCGCAACATGGGATCGATTCCCACCAAGGGCAAAAGGTATTTAATTTTTAAATTTAATTTTTTTCCTAAGGTTTGTTTGGCATGAGCTTTTAGGGAGATATAAGGTTTATGAAAATTAAATTTTATATTGTGATTTTGGTGATTAAGTGTTGAATGGAGTAATAAGGCTTTAGAGGAGTTTAAATGTTATTTTAAAATAAAGTCTTATTGTGTTTAATATTTGAGAGGAGTAATAAGGTGTAATTGAGATCTAATGTTTTGTATTGTGAGAATAATTTGTGAGGGAATTATTGAATGAAGTTTTGAGAAGGTTTTTGCTACCTAACCCTTGAGATTGGCAAAAAGAGTAATTGTGATTGAGACAGGTTTTTAAGGTCAATTCTTCATCAAACAAAAGGTATGGGCATATCTTCCTTGTGAGTGATTGTTGGATGTTGTGAATGCTAAGTTGGAGTGAAAAGGATTGTTTGATAAGCATTGTTGGAAATATTGAATGAGCCTTCATATGCATGATTAGGGTTTTTGAAATATCATGAGTATCATTGTTATGTGAAGTTGAGAACTATCTTGAACTAGGGTTTGTGAAAGATCATGAGTATCATTGTTATGTGAGGCTTGTTTGATAAGCATTGTTGACTAAAATTTCATTGAGTGATTGGTTGAGTGGAGTAAGCTTTTGTGGAAGCTTACAATACAAATTTTAGATAAGTCTTGGTGAAGACTTGTTGAGTAGATTGGACAAGTTCTAGTGAGGACTTGTTGAGCAGATTTGAGGTAAGTCTTGTTGAGGACTTGATGGATAGATTTGAGATAAGTCTTTGAGAAGACTTGTGAGCAGAGTTGATTGATTGATTTGTTCAAACCTTGAGTTAAGGTTTGGGGAAGATCTAGCAGAGTTGATTTGTGATTGAGTCAAGCTTTGTGTTAAGGCTTGAGGATAGATTTGAGGACAGAGTTTGGTGCAGATTTGAGGATAGGTTTGTGCTAGACTAGAGATAGATATTGAGCAGATTTGTGCTAGACCGAAGGACTATGTTTAGTGCAGATCATAGATAGATATTGAGTAGATTTGTGCTAGACCGAAGGACCATGTTTAGTGTAGATTTGAGATAGAGCTGAGAGCAAGCTTTGGAGGTGATAGAGTATAGAGGACAATAGTCTCTAGTGGATAGAGATCCATTAGCCAGGGCAGTGAAGATAGGTCTTCTAAGTGAGGGTAGGAGTCTTCAGTGGATAGAGATCCATAAGCCAATGTAGTGGAGGCAGTAGTTCTTCTAGAAGATCACCAACTAGAGTAGAGGAGAAGGAGTTCTCCTATGGATAGAGATCCATGAACTTGATTAGGGGATTGGTGTCTCCTTTGGATAGAGGTCCATAAACATTGTAATAGGGAAAGGATTCCCAAGAGAATTTATTTGAGAAAAGTTTATAAGGAATATTTTCTCCGTGGAGTAGCCCACATTGGGTGAACCACGTTAAATCATGTCTCTCATGTGTGTGATGCTTTGTGTGATGTTTACTACTTTAATATTGTTGATGTTATCATATGGATTGAAAAGAAAAAAATTTTATCTTATACTGTTCACCCCCCTCTCAGTATAAGCACATGTTCTTAATATTTGTTATTGAACCATCGCTTGATACTAGTTTGGTTTTACCAAAAGCAATCATAATATTTTTCTCTTTTATCATCTAGAAATAGTAATTTTTCCATCCGAGCTTTCAATCAACTCTATGTCTGGGAGTTCTCCTTTGTTTATTAACTTCATTGTTGGTAACTCTAGGTGCAAGACCACTTCTTTGTCGTAGAACAAGGAGTATGGTAAGGCCTTTAATTCCTTCTTTAATATGATGCAATCTACCCAAAAGGCCTGATTAAGCATTAGATACTAGTTCTTTTGATTTTCTCCAACAATCCTCTTGTTGATTCTCAACAAGTTTTAATTAGTAGACTCTACTAGTCCATTCTCTTGCAAATAATAATTGGAGGATATATTTAAGTAGATTCCATATCTTATTGTTAAATATATAATATTAGCACCTATTAAGATGGTCCCATTATCTGTCATTATCATGGTTGGGATGCCAGATCTTATTATCAACTTCTCCAAAAAATTGATCATGGTCTCTTGATCGACTTTTTTTGTCGCTACTATTTTTGACCACTTAGTAAAATAATATGTCATAGCTAGGATGAATTTGGGTTGATTAATACATTGAAGTTAAGCCTCCATTGCTATAAAGGCTCCTCTACAATGATCGATTGTAGGGGGAACACCAAGTTTCTTATTCTGCCAATAAACCTGTGGTATTTCTCATAAGCTTTAGCTTTTTTGAATACATCCATAAACATGAAAGGCTAATAATACCTAGCCTAAATAATCTTAATTGCAGTAGTATATATCGAATAATTACCTTCAAAGAAGCCAAAATGAAATTCATCTAGTACTTTTGTTGCTTGTTCTAGCCAGATGCATTGGAGGACTCCATCAATTTTTTTTTTAAATAATCCTTCTAGTAACAAAATATAGTTTAATACTTGCAGTTTGTATCTATGTTGTTGACAAGCACTTAATCCTTTCAAAAATATACCTATCTAAAAGTATTTAATAAATTTGATAACCGAATATGATTTCTTTGTGCATTTCACATTCCTAAAATTTGTGTTTTGGCTTGATCATAGAAACTAGTTTTTCACATAGAGATCTTCCTCTTACCATCTTTGTCAATTGGATCTCAATGTTATGTTCTTATATTTTGGGAATCCACCTAGATATTTTATTTCCTAGTTCTCCATGAAGTATAAAATTTCTAATATCTAGATGCACTACATAGACCAATATCTTGCTTTGAGACAAGTTGTGTCTAAGCTTCTTGAACGTTTTCATAAGAGCAAACATGTGTTTCTCTATGAAGTTATAGTTCTTTTCAAAATCAGGGAGTGTTTGGTTAAGTAAGGATATTGGATGCTCCTCCTGATTATATTTTTGAGTTAGTATTGTAGCATAACTATCTTTAGACCCATAAACATATAGAATGAAGTCCTTTCTATAGTCTAGGTTGACTAAAAATGAATCTTGTGTTATCATATGTTTGATTTATTTTCTTTTTTTGAGGGTCTATGTAAATATTGCATCCTTATTTCAAAGCTCTAGCATAGGCTTGACTATCTGCACAAATTCAAACATAGAATTTTGGACAAAATTGATCTCCCTGAAGGACTATAGATCCTTTTTGTTGAGGGAAAGCAACAATGCTAAAATAACTTTAATCCAATCTAGATCAATAGCTAATCCCTATTTGGACACGATGTGTCCTAGCATCTTACCTTCATTCATGGAAAATATTGAATTCTTGGGGTTGAGTGACACTCCAAACTCTTGGTATTTCTAATTTTTTTTTTTTAGATGATCTAAATGTTGTTGCTTATCATGGGAAAAAAATGTCATGTCATCTAGGTAGATGAGGATTATTTTTCTAACTAGATCACCAAAGGTAAAATCTAAAGCTCACTAAAAAGTTGCTCTGACATTGGATAAGTCAAAGAGAATTCTTTGATATACAAAAGTGACCCATTTGGTGATGAAGGCTATCTTGTAATGATTTTTCATCTCTCATCCAAATTTCATTATATCCATTTTGCTTCTTATTTCATGCATCTTCCCTTATTTGCCTTGCTAATACTTGGATTTCTATTTTGATTACTCCTCTTATTTCTCTTGTTCATGTTGTTGAAACTATCAATATTTGTTGTGAGTTTAATATCTTTCAATTCGTAAGAATCTTGATCATTATATGCTTATTCATGCCTTGTTACATATCCTAATATTCATAATCATCTTTATTTTTATCATTATCATATTTGTAAGTATACACCTCCAATTTTTATTCTAATCTCTTGTTTTCATGCTCTTACATTATAAATATCTACTTGTGCTTACTTCATTTTAATACACATGCACATATGTAGATATCATGCTCACATTGGCTTTAATTATAGGTAAAATAGCATCATAACTTATCAATTTCTTTTGTGCATTTCATAATATCACACTTTATCACTCTTAGATTGTTTATTGGTCACAATATCATATCAGTGATATTACAATTGTAATTGGTGTGATAATGACAATTTGGAAGGGGTTGTTAAGGGAGAATAAGGATTTCTTCCAACCCTATATTTCATAAATAGATCAGGGAAAAATAATGTTGATCACCTTTTGGGTGCTAAATTTTATTAAGTATTGTAATACGTGTATTAGGAAATTGATTTCTAAATTGAACTTTTGTGTGGATAATGCATAGACAAAGATCCATAACATATTCTAAGATTGAAAAGAAGAAAGTGAAGAATCCAAAATAGAAGAAGGGATTACGCAGACTTGATATGAGTTATGTAATTGTGCATTAAGATTTTCTTTTATAGACAAATTGGTGGTATGCTCCATTGACTCACTAGTAAGTACTCAATTCGAGTGATCCATGTGTATTTTAGGTCTTGAAAAGATATTTAAAATATTTTGTTAACCTTTGAGTTCAAAGGTATTTGTAGACATTACAAAGGAAGGAGTAGACTAAACTTAATCAGTATTAAATAAACATTATTAGCATTTTATAGTCTCAATTAACGTGTTGTACAGGATTTCAAAACCTAATTTTGTATGTTTATATGTTTATATTTATTTAATAAAAAAATAAAAATTTAATGCGAAACAAAGTTTGATTTGTGCGAGATATTTTTTAATTTGGTTGGTTTAATTTATTTTAAGGCAATATGGATAGATATATAGAAATATTTTTAAAATTCATTCTTAATTTAATTACAATTTTTTATAATAATTATAACAATTTGATATTTATATATATTTTTATTGTAATTTACTTGAATATATTTATATCTCCTTTTTATATATTCAATACCATTTTGGTAATAGTTGGCACCTTTAAAAGTTCTTATATGAGGTAGCAATTATTACCTTATGACTTATTTTTTTTTAATTACTTGTATGGGATTGAAATGGGTCCAACCTCGTATTACATCATCACCATATAATGTTATTTCCATAGATCTTGGATATTATCCATGTATCACTTGGCAAGATACGAACCTCGATCTCCTCGAATGTTGTAGAGTTTATCTGGTTGGGTTAATGTCATTTGATATCACCTTACAACTTGTTAATATCATTTTTCTATAATTAATATTTATATTTCTATTTTGGATTTGGTTAGTGTGAGAAACCCTTAAGACCACGCTTAGGGCATCCCCATCCCACCATGACCTCTCATAAGGGGAAGAGTTGAGATTATCAATAGGGAATTTAACATCCAACCACACACACTATGATTTGAACCTTGAACCTCCCGAAGAAGAGCCAAAGCCTGAACCGTTATCTTGTGTCATTCCCCAATTTTTTTTTAATGAGCTTACATAGGTTTTTATGAGGGATCTCAATCCTCTCATACTGAGTGGGGTTTGAACATTGGAGCATTCTAAGAGGTTGAAGGCTTCAACCATGGAGGCTATTGGAAATGTTCACTAACCCTTGTTTTTGCAACCATATCCACAATCAATATCCAATAGTGCATCAGATTTATAGAAAAGATCTTGGAACAAATCCAAGAAGACTTGGATCTAGGATTGAAATCCTCTGCTAGAAAATAGTCTCAACTACCCAAGCTAGTTATCTAGGAGAAAAATTGCACTAGGAATTTACCTAGAGTCATAACCGCATTGGGGGTTATATAGAACAACCACCCTAGATAGTCACATAGGTATATATAATCACCCTAAGCGATCACCTAGGAGCTACACAATTGCCCTCAGCGGTTAGAATCTAGCAAGACCCACCCTCACTATTTTAGGTATAACTTCGACATATGGAATCATATTGCCCCAAAATTTTTAGGGTAGGTTCCTCACAACCATAGGAAGGTTCCCATAAATTTTAAGCCCATTTGGAGCAATAGAAAGCAACCTCATTTGTAGGTTACTATAGACATGGAAATTTGACCCATCCAAATGAGTCAATCTTTCCTTAGATCCTTAGGAAGACACCCAAGCTTGCTAAGTGCAAAATTGGGATTTGTTTCCACTTTTTATTTGTCCTTTCCCCATAGCCTTATAAAATTCATAACCGATCCATATGGGTCATGAATTTTGTGTTATAAGGGTTTTTATCTAAAATATCCCTCCCCTTGTCGGCATGTTTTGGTGTTGGTCCTTGCCCATGGTAAACTTTCATATTCCTACTCTTTTAGACCTTAAAACCTATTGTAAATAAGGTATTGGACTCCCTATTTCACCCCATATAGATCTAGATAATGAATCCTCTTGAGAACCCTAATCTTGACTTGCTCATTTTCCTAACAAGTGCTTTTTTACTGTGGATTATTGTTTTTCTATTTTTCTACTTTGGTGTTGGATACCCTTGGAGATCAAGTGAAGGATTCTTAATGATTAGAGAGGTATATAGTATTGGAGTGCTTATTTAATATTTTTATTGCTCCTTTCTTCCTCCATCAGCTAAATAGGTTATTTACTTGCATTATTAGTTATTAGGTTTATTTTTCATTGTTTTGCATCTCATTTTTTGGTGTTTTAGGACCCAAAAAGTGCATCTAAACAAAATTCATATCTTACCCATAGGGTGTGAATTTGGCAAGCCAAATTCATGCCCTATCATTACAAGGTACAATTATGGTCAATTAGGGATTGGGGGTAAATTTTTACTTCCCAAAATTCTAGTTCATTGTGTGCATTTTAGCTTTCTATCACATACATTCTATTTTATTTTATTTATAGTGTTGTATGTATATTTCATATTAATTTTACTTATTATAAAGGTCAAATATCATTTCATTTTAAATGATCAACTAAAAGTACCAAGGGGGCTTGACTACTAAGCCTCCAAGCTTAGTCACATAGAAGCCTAAGAAGGCCTCCAAATGTTGATCAAATTATCTAGGGTTTTGTAAGTTGTTTCACAAGTTGAATCTACTTGGATGATCTAGATGTAAGTTAAGGCTATGATCAACCATCATATTATGTAAGTGCCCTAGTTTATTTTATTTGTTTGTTGTGTCTCTTTGTTCTTTTCTGTTTTAGATTTTGAATATAAAAGGAAATAAAAGTATTTGATCTTTTATTTCTAGGCATTTGAAGAATAAAAGCATGTAGTTTGCATCCTAGGGTTAACTTCATTGTGCATTATCTTAAACCCTTGTTCAAAATATAAAGATCTATTTTATTGGAATTTAGGGTATAGTTATCATTGAAAATAAAAAATCATTTTAAGGTTAGTTTCTTGATTTATTGCACCTTTGGTCATATTGCATTGTTCTTTTATTTCCACAATTTAGTTTTTAGAAAGATCAAACATAGGTGTTTGCTCAATATACACATCAAACATTCCATCCCTAAAATTGGAGTGAGTTCTTAAACCATTCTTGGTGAACCCTTCGATCCCCAAGCTCCTAATTGTAGATAATATAACACACCCTCATGGTCACCTCAACTCCTAGCAAATCCAACCGAGAATCGTACACAATAGGGCAGTTTTTTCCCTCTACATATTTGGTGATCGCAACGTGAACACATGTCTTAGCAGCCAAGATAGGAAGCCTCTTCCTTTTGTTCTTCTTTTTGAAAAATTTAAGCAAAACCACTAATTATGTTTGCTTAGAATTATAAAACATTAAAAAACATCTTAAAATCCTTCTTGTGTGCATTTTTTTAGTTTTTTTCTCTATCCTTTATCTTTCTCCTAATGGCTCCCAACCTTCAGAGTAAGAAAAAGCTTTTAGAATCTAGCTAGATTCCACAAGAAGATGATAAAATTGATAGGGATAATCCTAATCTAGATGTAGAAGAGGAAGAATATGAAGAAACTAGTAATATCTTTGATCCTTTTGAGGGGCCTAATGGAGGCTTCACTTTTAAATAATTTGATCATATATGGGGTTTTATGAAGCACCATAAGAAGCCTTTGGTTATGGCTATGGAAGAGGAAGCCTGAATTGAAAGGGTTGGGATATCTCTTCCTCCAACCATCGCTGCTAATAATATTTATAACAATAATTTATTTGAATCTTCACATCATATTAATCATTTTCATAAACCAACATATGTGACTACTATGACCACCAATTTTGGAGAGGTTCCACAGGTTCCTCCAATAAGTAGTGCATCCTAAAATTATGCTCAATTTCCTCCTCATTCTACTCATCTCAACACTCATACTTTTTTCCACCAAATTTGAGTTATCCTTCACAACAATATAGCACATATCATAACCCATACCATAAGAGTATCAATGCCTCCAACATTTTCCAAGTAACATTTCAACAACCTACCTATACCCCTCCCCTAGGGAACTTAGGGATATTGCACAACAATAATCCTTCTATGTAAAGCTTGAAAAGTGGTGAAGCAAATGGTTTTAAGAGTGGATATGATTCAACCTCCAAGCTCTACAAGGAGATGTGCAATTAGCCCTTAGACCATGTTGTCACTTCTAGGCCCTACCCTAAGCATTTTTTAATGTTTATTTTTCCTATTTATAAGGAAATAAAGGATCCAATTGAACATTTAAGGATGTTTAGGACAACATGCCATGATATTATATATGTATTTTTTTATTATACTAGAGGAATCGGTAACTCATCATAATTTTCTACGCCTCTTTATGGGTTCAAATATTGCTCCTTGTCACCACTTTAACCTCTAGTTGCATAGGGTAAACATTTTATGTAGCTAGCTATGCTGATATGACACGCCCACCAGTACTACCAGTAATATTTTTGTTACAGGTAAAGGAGATCCAGTAAGTCGGGAAAGCTTCCTACAATAAATTTAGGAAGAGTAGCCTCTTCAAAATCAATCTAGTACTTGAAGAAAAGTATATCATGAGGATATCTCATTGAATTAATTTTATACAAGTAAGAAGGACTAGGAGAGTCCTGCTCGAATCCAAAAGCAATAGAATCATAGATCTAGGAGAAGATCTCACCATAAAAACTTTGAGAAGAAAAAGGGTGAAGATAAGATCTCAAGGAAGACCAAAAGAAGTTGTAAGATCAAAGACCTTAGACCGAGCATCCAGTAAAAGGCTAGGAGAGCCTTGCTAAAGAAATAATCAAAGAAGAACTCACTGGAGAAATCCACTACCAAGGATAAGCCTCAGATAGTGAAAGACTTGGGATAATTATATCCATATGAAAATAATCCAAACAGGAGGAGAATTTGGCAAGGAGTACCAAATCCGAGTATAAGAAGAATCCAATGAAGACCTCAAGATATTCAGAATATTGAGAAGAAGATCTTGCTTTAAGTTAGAATTTGACAAGAAGACTTGAAGATAAAAGAAGCTAGCCAAAAATAGAATATTAAATATTACCTCCCACAACAAAAGTACATCACTTCAGAGACATAGAATTCTCAAAATATATAATATAAGGACGATACCACAAGAGGAGAACAAATTCACCAAATATTAGGTTCATGAAAGAAAGTTTGAGACCACAATTTGGTGAAGAAGGAGTTGTTCAAAATAGTCTACAAAGAGCTGCAAGATCTTACTCAAGGTAGAAACTTGGTGATCTAAGACACCAAGATCTACATCCTCCACAAAAGCAGAAAATAAGCTACAAATTTTTTCAAAAAAAGGTAAGCAACTATTGATGCAAGTAGATTCATTAATTGGATTACTTTTCAAATTTGTTAAAGAACCTTAATCTAGATTAAAGTTGCAACCTAAATTACAGTCTTCAAAAGTGCAAAATAAGAAGGTTACTTTTAGAGGTTAATTTTCACACTAGGATTTTATTAAATTCCAAATATTAATTATCTATCAACTACCTATTATATACTTTGGAAAGCAAGAAGAAGATTGAATCCTACAATACTAATTGTAGTGAATTTGCAGAACATTTAAAGGTTCATTTCAAATTATTCTTGATTAGTTGCAATAAATTGATTAAGTACATTTTATTGAGAGTATATTAGAGTGATAAGGTGTAATTTTTTAGTGCATTAAAAAGTAGAATTTGTTAGATTCATTTGCACTATTATTATTCTCAAAAGAAATTAGTTTTGTGGATTGAAAAAAAAGGTACAAAATCTAGTTTGCATCAAGTGTCTAAAGACACTCGTAAAGCACAAAAACCTACAACTCTTAGTGGCCAATATAGGCCACCTAAATTGGTTAGTACATACAAAGAAACACTTACCAAAAATAAGCTTCAAATATTGAGACTTGGTGAGTCTCAAATCCAAAGCACTAAAGGGTTTAGTGCAACTAAAAGAAAGATTATATTTTACAACATTTACAAGGATTGTATTCACCATAAAATATCCAAGAAAATATGGTAAGGAGTCTAGAAAAATATACATCCTCAAAACCCTCATATTGCACACATAAAATATGCTACAAAATCAGAATCTCAGGCCTACAATATAGTGCAAGAAAATATGCAATAAAAAAGGGTTTTATATACATGTAAAGGTTACATGGTATTGTACTTCTACAATACATTGTATGTAGGGAAAGGAGCATATTTGAATGTTCCTAAAAAGGCACAATAGATATAGGAAAAGCCAAAAAAATTAGGGCTGAAATATTAGCACTCTTCAACCATTGAAAGGGTATACTCTCCGTGGATGAACCTGCAAGACAAAGGAAGCTTATAAAAGTGATTTACGTAACCCAAAGAAATATTATCAAGGATATCTATAAAGATAAAAATAAGAAGATTATTTACATAGATAGAAGAGAGCTCATCCACAAAGAAATATCATCAAGCTTTCACTCCTACCAAGGTGAACATGCAGCATAATAAGGAAGCACTATCATCCATGATCAAAGCTCCAAGACACATCATGAAGCCACTTGTAAAAGAATAGGTTGCTTTATGCCCAAGAAAATAAAGTAAAATAAGGAGGAAGATAATCAAAGGATTTACAATCTCCTTCTTGAAGGCATTACATCAAAATTCTCATGCAAGAAGACTGAATTCCACTTGGCATAATATAATCTAGCACCTCTCATTTCCTAATGTTCAAGAGATCTTCTAAGGGGGTTACAAGTGCCATAGTGAATTCTCATACATTACAAAGGTGTAATGTGCACAGTAGAAGTATTACAAGAAGATATTGGTGTTACACAAGTGAAAACACTCTCAAGAAATGGAAAATACACTTGGCCACCCTTGACATCCAATAAATGTAGTCTAATTTTAAAGAAAGAATAGGATGAATAGGAGAGAAAATTATAGTTAA